>KE755712.1:308-18873 GCA_000465285.1 Eidolon helvum | reverse complement strand
CCCTCTTGTTTCCCTCTTTCCATACTTTACTTTTTGGAAGGAAATCACTATGTCAAGCAGCCTACACATGATTAGAAGGTTTTCTTGCCCCTCCATGTTTTTCCACCTGCTTTTTCATCCATAAAATAGAAATAACAATACTACCTACTAATTCAGAGTGGTGAGGTGAAGGTTTATGAGTTGATTTATGTAAAGTTTAAGGAACATTACTTGCACAGAGTAATCATTCAATAAACATTAACAATTATTAGCATTATTATCCTTATTAAAGCCCTCACCCTTTATCTTCTATTATAATAGAATTGAACATGTCTGTCCTCTTTGTAATATAGTGACTTCCTTGCTGGCAGATGCATATCAGTTTAACATTTCTATACCTGCAATGGCACTATATTTTAGAAAAAGTTAACGTTCAGTTTTAAAAGATACTCATATATATAAATATATAGATAGAATTACTTAACAAATCCCTTTGTGTAGCTATTCTGAGAAGAGTAAATTTCATAGCTAACCTTGGATAAATGACCATTCAAATTGAGGCAGCCCTAGAAACTAATAGACAGCCATTAAAAAATACCCCAAATATTTTTAAATGCCCATTGTTCCATCACTATAATTTATCTCCTTAGTTGCCTGAAGAATCTTTATCTTTAGTTTTCAAGTTCATTTTAATAGGCTTTTCTTGGCTGACTAATCAGTCATAGGCACTCAGGGGATAATGAAGATTAGTAACAAATAGTCCTTGGTCCCTGCCCTCATTAACCTTACAATCTAATTGTGGAGACAGAAATAAATAACTCTAATGTGAGTTATAACAGGAGTATAACTAAAGTTTTGACAATGAGCAAAAGGGAATAATTAATTGTGGCCATGATTATTATCACGGAAGATTTCACAGATTTGTAGCATTTCTGATGACCTCTGAAGAATAAGTAAAATTTCAACAAATAAATTAGTAAAAGAAATTCTACCCTATAGAAACTGCATGAGCAGAGACATGAATAGGATAACAAACAATAGCTACCATTTACTGATAAGTCATTTATAAGCATTCTAAAATTTTCTAGGCCTTTACATGGTTTAAGTATTTAGAGAATTCTGAAAGATCAATACTATTAATATGATTATCCCCTATGGGAGTGATTAAAAGTGACTAGTTCTGACTATTCAGTAGAATTTTGGATGTGGGATGACAGGAGGTAGACTTGGAAGGATAGAGGTTGGATGAGACTGAAAGCTAACTTGGAACCAGATTTGTAAAGGGCTTTGAATGCTATCTTGTGAGATCTGGGTTTTGGTTCTGAGGGTAATAGGGAGCCATTAAGAGAAAATGAGTGACTTTGTATATTCAGACTGGGTTGTATTGCAAAGAAGAGGAATCCATAGTGTCAGTGGAGAGAAATGTATCACATTTAGCTACTCTCATTTAGAGGAACATTTCCTATCAGAACGACTTTGTTGAAAGAAGACAAGGCAAGGAAGGGTAAACTGAAAAATGTTTATATTCTTATGACCTTAATAGTGAAACAAGCACTCATAATTTAAGCAGATGGAGCAAGTGGTCCACAGGAACTTACCATCCCAGGGCACACATGCATGTTGCTTTAGAAAAGGTGTTTTTCTACGTGTGTTATTATTGTAATGAGAAAAATAAAACAAAACAGAAATGCTCTAACCAAGGGGAAAGCAATGTGTGATCCAGTTTACTCTACCTTAGGGGAAAAATTAGTGGAATTTTAAAGGGGTTGGTTTATTAAAAATGAATAAGAAATATCCTTTGTATTCATGTTAAAAATAAAAGTGAATACATAAACATGATCAGGAAATTCTTAGTATTACAGACAAGTTGTATCCATTGCTGACTTGATCTTGATCAGTTTACATAAACTACACTTCTGTAGATACATATTACCTCACCTGCCTTCCTATCTAATGGCATCAGAAGTTAAACAAGTTGATAAAATGGAGAAGTCCATGATGAAAGCAGGATAGAATAATCAATAGCAAGCTCATTTTGGCAATAGAATGTATTGTAGAATGGAGGAGAGTGTAGCTGAAGTGAGGAAAATTTGGAGAGTGTTGCAGCACTCACTTATAAGAGTTAATTAGGAAGTGAATAAACCAATGAGATTTTGAAATCTTTTCTTATAATTGTAGATACTCCTGGGAGAATTAATAGCTTAGGCAATTTTCGAATCATATATTAAAGCTATAGAGACATAAATGTTAGATTTAGAAGGCATCTTTTCTATTGAACCAGTTAATTCAATCTTCTCCTAAACAGAAAGGGAAAGAATGAAGCAGAAATGGAATCCAGGTGCTTGAAGAATGTGGAATCAAGAGCAATCAAATAAATTAAAGAGAAGAAAAGATTTCATGGAAGATGAACTTTGCCAACTTCAGAGTTTTGCCAAGAGGTATCCTCACTGAGTCATCCTCTAAACAAAGTCAGCCTGTAGAAAATAAATGTACATAGAATCATCTTTTTAACAAAAGCACATTTGCCTTGAGATCCTATCCCCTCCTAGCCACCAGACATGTTCTAATATTTTAATTTTCTTTCAATTCTTCTCTGAAGACCACCAATTTATAACCAGTCCCTTGAAGAAAAGTAAAATCTTCACAGTGAGCATTTTCCATAGATCATATCCTGTAGAAATGGAAAAAAAAAAAAACTATTCTAGACCAGTGTGACACACATTCATATGAATAAGTAGGACTAAGAAGTAGAGAAAATGTCTGTATCCATGATGATGACTCCTTTCTGTGTGAAGAAGCAAAAAGTCACATGACCTGTTCCCTTTTCCATAAAATGCAAATGATGGTATAAACCTACTTTGCTAGGCATTTATGAAGGCTTATGTCAACATGCTTTTAAAGTTGAAGGCTGCATGTAATTAGCACTGCACTGTAAGTTTTTAATATGCTCTGAAGTTCTTTCAGTTATACACTACATCTTTAATTTGGGCTAAATTAACTTAAGATTTGTAAGAATTCCAGCAGAAGCTAGGCTGAAGATTATTTTATAATGTTTATTTTGTTTTGAATAGAAATGTTATATAGTTATTGTAGACCTGTAAAATTAAAGCCAGTCTATGGAAGCAGTAAAGCATAATGGTTAAACGCCCCCTAGCTGTGCCATTCATATGCAGGTTAGCCCTCTGTTTTAAATAACATCTCTGTGCATGGACTTGTTTTTATTTCTAAAAAGAGAAAAAAAAATGGCTTCTTCACAGAGTTGCGGTAAGAATTAAACCTCCTGCTGTGATCTGTAAAGGTCTTTGAGTAATTGCTGACTTGGAGTAAATATTCAATAAGTATTGGTAACTGTATTTGCTATTATTATTTTTATTTTAATAAATCAATTTATATATATGTGTGTGTATATATATATATGTAAACTTCACATGGAAGATATATAGGATAAAAGCATAATTTAAGAAATAGTAATTAGTTGGCACTTTGGAAGCCTCACGCCCACCCCTGATTTCATCCCTCTCTATCCTAATGCCCTAAGGATAATTGTTGTGCTGTATTTTCTCTTCCTGGCTTCATCTTCAAATGGTTGATTCTTTATTTTTCATGACCACATTGACATGACTTTGGGAGAGCAGGTATAACTTTGTGTCTGTATAGCTTTATAGAGTTTGCTTCTTACTCATGAAAATATGGTGGCCTGAAGGTTATTTTAAAGCTTGATTAAATAATTGTTTTAGTATATGCTATTGGGTTGTTTTTTGTTGTTTGGTGGCATGTTTCAGTTTTTGCTGTTTTTTGTTTTGGGGGGCATTTCAATCCCTCTAGTATTTAGTTAGCTTCTGGTCTATTTCTTTCCAGTCAATTTCTTGTGTCAACAAAAATCCAAAGTTCTACCTTCAATCTCAGATAAGCTGTCTTTCTCTGCTTCCTCACCCCCTTGCTTCTTTTTACCCACATTCCACAGGCCAGAACTACACAGGTAATTCCACATAGATGTGAAAGTTTGGGGAAATATAGTTTAGCTGTGGGCCCAGAAAAAGAAAGCGGATGGTTAACATCTAGCCAGTATCTGCCACAAATTCTATGCAGGTGTTTTAGTTGTTTATGGTTGGGGACTAGTTCAGGGTACCAAGTCTGGCTCATAGCTAGAAATCAAAGTGTATTTTGATTTTCATTGTTCTCTAGTCTGAAATTAAAGTTTGAATCCCTTATAGTATAATGGTTTGTAATAGGTTTTTTTTTTCTGTAATTTCCAGGTAATAGATTTTTTTTAATTTTTATTAATTGCTTATTTAATGTCATTGTCAGTAAAGAATGTGGTCCATACCATTTATGTTATTTGGAACTTGATGAAACCTATATTTAGCCTAATATATGATCATTAAAAAATAAATGTTACATGAACAATTGAAAATCAAGTAAATGATAAAATGGGAGATTTAAAAAACTCCAATTGCTTCCTATCTCACTTAAATAAAATTCAACCTCTCATAAAGCTCTAAATGACCTGTTCCCTGCCTGTGTCTGCACACTTATCTCAGTCACTTTTCTTCCACTTATTTATGAAGCTCCTGACACACTGGCATCCTTTTTATTTCTGCCTTGGTTCTTTGCACCTGCTGCTCCTGCTGTCTCAAGATCTAGCCCCTTTAGTTCAAATGTCACCTCTCAGACAGCATTCCCTAGGCCAACCCAGTCGCAAACTAATACTCAATCTTATTTCATTCTTTTCATACCATTCATCATTATTTGAAATTTTTAACTTATTTGTACATTATCTTTCCTCCCAAAATAAAATGTAATTCTAAGGAAGAGGAACTTTTGCCATTCTTATTTATTGGTTTATTCTTCATGCTTACAAGAGTGCTGAGGATGTAATAACATTAAATAAATATATGCTGAATGAATGAATGAATGAATGAATATAATGAATGAATATAACTTATCTCATTATCTCATCCATGCCTAACCCCAAGGTGCAGACATTATGATGTTGAATCATTCAAAGGTTGCTATTACTCTCTCATCTCTTTCATTTCTCTTTCATCTATCTCTTTCTCTCCCTCCTCCCCCCTCCCTCCCTTATTTGAGGAGGTTTGTCTTGCTAAGTTGAATTGTACATTCAAAAATATATTTCTCAACATAAAACTTTTGACTAGGATTTGGTAAATGACTTTTTTCTATTCTTCATTTATGGTCCACATTTTATCGTCTTATGTATCTTTATTTTATATTTTGGTTGGAGAATGGCAAGAAATATGTTACTTTGAGTCACTTACTGTGTTTTCCAAAACTCTAACACAGCTTTTACTTATGCCCTAGCCTTCGAAAAATGTTTTAAAAATAAAAAATAATCTATATCAGATCTTCGGGACAAATTGAAGCTTTCACGCAAACGCACATTCCAAATGTTTTATCAGCATTCATTTGCATAGACTTGATATGCTTATAATGAATCAGTCTTAATCTGTTTATGAAAGATGCACTTATGAATCTTTCCTTGATAACATAATGTTGCATTTGACTATGATATTAAGTAGAAATAATTTGATTCTCCCCAAAATTCACTTATTGATTCAGGTTTCTATACCCTTAATTATCCCCTTAATTATTTTAAACAAATAATGTTTCATATTTTATTAATTAAATAAATATGATACTAGGTCCAATTCACTTGAGACAGTATATCTCAGAGAAGAGAGACAGCTGCAGAGTGTGTGTGTGTGTGTCCGTGTGTGCGCGCGCACACACATGCTATAGTGATGAGGGAGTTGGTGTAAAGGCTTCTTCAAGTGAAGAAAATAAAAAACAGATTTAAATTGTGAGTCGTGTTTTTTAAACCTGTCTCATGAGCGCAGGGTAATAGCCCAAGGATATTATGCGTTATTTAGGTCCCTTAGGAAACAGCAGGGTTATTTTCAGGATAGTCTGTGCACAGAGGGCTATGTATTGCCTTCAAACTGATGTTCATTAGGAATGAAAAATGCCAAAGCAGTTTATATACAGCCTACCCCATGTCCTGGTTGGTCCTGATTGCTCTGTCCAAGGTAGGGTGTCTTGAATTCTGGGAAAAGTTTACAATATAAACTTTCATATCTTACTCATAAGAAGTGGGCCAGGTTAAAAAAAAAAGTAGTTATTAGGGTGGACATTCATATAGGATGCTGATATAATTGTCCTGCTTTCTGGAGATTAATATCATTCAAAAAGTGGGTGATTTCTTCTCATATGTATAACATGAAAAATAATTAAGGAAAGGTTCATAACAGCAGGATGATTGAGCATAGATTTTGATTATCAGTAGTTAGCAAGTATGTAATTCAAATCTGAAAAATAACAACTATTATTATTACTTATAACACTAACTGTGAGCTTGCTATGTTCCTGACATATTTTAATTCCCTAACTCACAATGAGAAATCGATGGGGTAAGTACTAGTATTACCCTCATTTTATTATACATGAGGAAACTAAAGTTTAGGAGAAGGTTAAATAATTTGCCCAAAGTTATATTGTTACTAAGTTGAGGCTCAAGATTTAGAAACCCAGGAGCATAACTTCAGGGACCAGACTTAAAATGACCAATGGATGGATGGGCAGACGGATAGACAGAATGGACAGATGACTGGATGGATGGATAAATATATGAGTTAGTTCTCGGATGGTGTCCAAAAAAAGTAGATTAAGTGCATTTGAAACTTTTTCATTCCAATTAATTTTGAATTTAAAAAATTTGATTTTTCTCAAAAAAGCCAGTTGCAATAGTATCTTAAATAGTGGCTGCACGTCATGAAAATGGTTGGACAGCCTAATCTCTCATTAGTGCCTAGAACTTGCTACACACAGAGTCACCTGTCCCCAATGAGAAGAGCTGGCTGTCTGTCCTGCTCATTCGTTAGTACCATCTGAGTGCCAAATTGATGTTTTACATTATTTACTTGCTTCTCATTAGGAACAAGGCCAGAGCACCAACCACCTCTGAGAGCAAAACACCCCAGAGCTTCCCTTCATACGACTGCACAGCACATAATGCTAAGGTTTGTTAAAATACCACGCGCTTGCAATTTTTTTCAATAATTGCTATAAATATTCACTAGAGGGGGGAATATTTATTCATTTGCTTAATTTCTAATAATGCTTTCTGTAATGGTAATATTTCATTAGTCTCTCTTATATTTAATTTGGTATCTGACCAATTAAATGTATGCCTTTAAGCTAACGGTACAGGCTTTGAATGTTTAGCGTCTCATTCATGTTATTTGTTCTTAGATTTAGTATCCATACAGCCTGTTGGCCATGTTAATTTCTAATGAGAATTTTATAAAATGCCTTGGAGGCTCATTATAATTTGAGCTTCTTTCTTTCCATTCAAATGAGCCCCATTATTAAAATGTAGCATTTCTTGCCATTGAATAAGTGTTGGCTCTGGAGAACACAGGCTTCTCTCTGCGGGACTTGGGGACATTAGCCATGTGTATGTTGCCAAAGCTCAGCCTTCTAACCTAAGAAACTCTCCCCTTATCGTTTTATTTTAATACACTCTCTACTTATCTGTAATTCATACACAGCCACATAATATATCTTGTAATTTTTTAAACTTTACTGAGAAACTTGTTTTCTTTTTCCAGCTTTGTTGAGGTGTGACTGACAAAAAAAATTTCAATATATTTAACATGTACAATTTGATAATTTGACATTGTGAAATGATTTCTCTAATCAAGTCAATTCGTGCATTTATCACCTCACATAATTATCTTTTCTATGACAATGTTTAAGATCTATTAGCAAATTTCAAGTATGAAATACAGTATTATTAACTATAGTTACCATGTTGTATATCATCACAACTTATTTCTCTTATAACTGAAAGTTCATACCTTTTTAATAACCTCTCCCCACTTCCCACATTCCACATCATTTGATTCTTACATTAACCCTGAGAGTATTACTACTATTCTATTGAGATAACAGGATCAGAGATGTTCACAACTTGTCAGTTATCACCCAGCCAGAAATGCTAGGGTCTATATTCAAACACATGCTGCGACTCATAAAATCCCATCATCTCTTCTACATCTCCCCAAAGTACACTAATACCTTTAGGATCATTCTACCTCACCCCCAGTCACACATTCCATGTCAACAGATTTTACTATTAAAAAAGTATATCTCTAATGACAATTGTTTGTATTTATACAGGTTGTACTTCACAGAATAAGTCTCAGCTGTCTTCCATTTGAAGTCCTTCAAATATTAGAATATAGAACAAGTAGGATAATTTCTTTCCTTTTTATTCCACAAATAAAAAAATTGCAATTCCTTTATCCGTGACTCCTTAGCTAGCATAATTTATCATTTGCCCAGCTATCATGGCCACTCTTCTTTGATCATATTCTGCTTTATGTGTAATCTGACTAGTACAGAGTAAAACAATATTAGCATCTTCCTACTTCTAGCGACTATACTCTTGTTAAGGCTGACTGACATGGAATTGTTTATTATCTGTTTGGTCTGGCAGACCCATGCATAGCTAACTCATGTCACTTATACTGTGGGATAAATCCTCTAAGTCAGCAGTCCTCAATGTTTTCAGCACCAGCGACCAGTGCTCCTATGAGAATCTAATGCCTGATAGTCTGAGGTGGAGCTGAGGTCGAGATTCTAGTACTGAAGAGTGGCTGCAAATACAGATGAAGCTTCACTCACTCACTGTTCACCTCCTGCTGTACGTCCTGGCTAACAGGAGGCCACTGCCGGTACCGTTCCATGGCCCAGGAGTTGGGGCCCTCTATTCTAAGTCATTGTTATGTATTTGCCTGATGAAGCACTTCCCCCCTCTACCTTGGATTTGTCCAGTTAGTAGAGGAGTACTTAGAATCTGACACCTTTTATACATGATTTCAGACACTCGACAAATCCATCCATAGCTGTGGAAATAAACTCTATACCTTCCTGTCCATCTGGACACAAGTGCAACCCAAGAGCACCTCATCTTATTCCTATGCCACCTGTCTCTTGCCTCCCACTCCAGGGCTTCCCTACGGACATAAATAAACGGGTACTACAAGACTTCCTTGGTCCCTGTTTGTGCAAATCAGACATTTGAGGGAGTTAACACTTTCTGGAATGAATTCTGGCCTGTAGGACAAGGATACTGTGTATAAACTCCACCCCACCTCACCCTCCACCCAAACTGTTTGAGATGGAGTCCATGCAGCTTCTCAGAAGATGGCTCCACAATATCAAATAGTCATTCTCAGTGGCACCAGCTCAATAAGCACCATCGCATTGGCTTTCCCACTTGCTCTTCCTCTTTTTTTTTTCCTGCTCACTTCTACTTCTCTCTGATTTTACTTCTTAATAAAATGGTAGTGGATAAGCCTTGGGCTCAGGCTCTGGGGGAATACAGGCTAAAGACCAATTGTAAAATGTTAACACCTCTCTGAAGTTGACTCTATTTTAGATTTGAAGCATTCATATTTTTAAGAGATTCTAATTCTTTCATCTAGAATATTCATTCTTATTCTTATCTTCATATTCTAAACTTTGACAATAAAGAATTTTCAAATATACGAAAAGGAATTGACCATAATGATATTAATTGGAAGCTACATAACTTGACAATTATTTTTTAGTGTGAAGGTGTTTTTTTTTTATCAAAAAAAAAAAAGCTTTCTTGTAGAGAAAGGAGGGGAAAAAAGAAAAAGTAGCTCCATAGACTTAGTGGCTATAGTAGGTAAAGGTGCAATAAAAATATTTACACTACAAGTATTCCAAATTAAAGTAGGCACATCCAGCAAGACTGAAAGACCCACAGACTGCTCTGAGAAGTACTTGTCATTCTTCTTCAGCCTGGACTTACCAAACTGTGTCAACTTCCAGGATCTAGTCTAGTTTTAGTGAGAAAATATATCATCAATGATTATTTTTAGTTTTAGAAAATACGTCTATAGACTACTTACTTTTGTTTAAATTAAACCTTACAACCTATTAAACCTAACAATTTGCTTAAGTAATGGAGCTAGAGGTAACCTTAGATATTTTCCAAAACTTGCTTCCACTAACACTTTTCAAATGAGAGAAAACTGAGGTCTAGAGAGGTGGGGTAGCCTGTGCTGGGTCAACAAGAAAAAAATAACAGCAGAGCTCAGACTAGATTACTAAATTCAAGGGCTTTTCACAACACTAGTCTTTTAGCTTTAAAGGAGCAGGAGATTTTTGTTCTGTTGTGAGGAATTCCCACTGATAATAGTCCTGTGGGAATAAACTATGTAAATGTAGCTGAGACAAAAACACAGCTCATAAAGACTACTTTTGGTATTTTAGCATTTTAAGTCTCTTTTTAACACTTGAATATAGAATTTTCTATTGTTCTCAAATACCACAACCCATTGAACCCCCATTCCTGACAGTTGTAGCTTTGAGAATATATCCTGAATCTGAATATGCTTACGTTCTTCATCCGTAAACCATAATCCAAAAAGTTATCATCTCCTGAAATCATTCTTAATTCATCTCCTTCCCTCCACTCTTGAATTCTATAGAGTATTATCTACATAGCAGTCAGTATGAGCTTTCTAAATATAAATCTGACTAGGTCATTCCTTCGCTCAAAATGTCTCAATGGCTTTACATTAAAATTCAAAGATGTCCACCAAGGCTCTGTAAGGTCTGCCACCTGCCTACATATACAATCTTTTAGTCTAGAACTTTCACTTCACTCATTTTACAGTAGCCAGTATGGCTGTTTAGTACATCTCGGACAGACTAATGTTTCCACTTTAGGATTTATATGCTTGATATTTCCTCAGCCCAGAATGTTCCTCTCACAGATTTTATTGTTTTGTCCTTTGCAACAGTCAGGTATCTGCTCATGTTACTTTCACCTACTCCTTCCCCAACCATCTATTATCTACTTCCTTCTCTCTCTCTTATTGTATTCTTGCTTTATAGCAATGATCACTCTCTGAAGTTAGATAACATAATTTGATGATATACATTTTGTGTCTTGCTCACTAGAATGTAAACTCCAGGTCAGGGCATTTGTATTGTTCATCTCAGTATCTGCAGCACCTAAAACAATGCCTACTACAGGAGTGGAGCTGAATAAAAGTTTATCGAATGAATGAATGCATAGGTTATACATCTTTACTATAGAGAAGTATTTTTCTGCAAACATATGCCATTATGATTTTACTTCCCATTTCCCAGCAGTTATTCTGTTAACTAAGCAATTCACCATTAATAGAGAGTCAATCAAGAAAGCAAGTCGCTGGTTCAAGCTGTTAGAGTGCATTGAATTATCCTGTGCAACAGAACGCCTGGAACCTGAATGTCAAAGCCATTTGGCTGCAACTTATTTACTGCTTTTGGATCATAGAGATGGTTGTATTCAAATGATCTCATAATAGCAGAAGAGCTCCTAGATGGCTTATCATCAATTATATTATTACTTTACACTCTGTGAACGGTATCTAATTAGTCCCCACAGCATTCCTAGTTGGGCACAGAGGAAAGTGAAAGGCTGATGGATACATCATGGGTGGCTTTAATGCGTGAATGAAACTGTATTCGAACAGCAAACTTTCTTCTCTATTTTAGACCTGCTGTGTCCAGTTTATTATGTTCACTAGCCAAATGTTATAGTCTCATCTAAGTGCTTTTGTTATTAATTTAAGGAGTTGGAATTTATCTGTAAGATATCATGTAATAAAGTTTTCTAAAAAAACCTTAAATGATGCATTTTCTAGGGGGTGGGAATTTCTCCAAGGAATGGAAAAACTTTAGAGGCGACATAACATAATGGATCATTGAAATCAGCCAAAATTGGATTTAAGCCAAGGCCCTGCACCTTCCTAACTGTATAGTTTTGGGGAAACTTAGTGAGCTCGTTGGAGACTCATTGTCCTTATTTATGAAATTGAGATGACAATGGTACTCACTTAATAGGTACTGTGATGACTAGCATGACATAGTGCATGGAAACAGTACACTGACTGGCAGATTAAGAGTGCTTTAAATATATCATCTATCATCATTAATTTTTTAAAGCATCAATCAACAGGTACTTATTGAAAGATACACTACATTAACATAATATAATTGAGACCATGGGTGTTGAAATACTGATTCTGCCTTATCTGATCTTATGATCACTTTGGTGAAACAAAGTATGCATACCCTAAATGAAATGTTAATGACAAAAATTGCAAATATGGTAAAAGATGTAGTAACAGATGTAAGGCTCAAGAGAAGAGTTTTAGGATAAGATGATCAGGTTTGTCTCACAAAAAGGGATGAAAATCAAGAATTATTGATAGAAAGTTAGAAATGGAAGTGAAGAGATTCTTTGGTGGAAGAAATTATGCTAATTTCAAGTTCGCATTGTCTGGGTTCATTGCTGTTTATCTTGTAATTGTTCCGTTTGAATACAGTTTCCCTGGAGACCTCCACTTCAGAAATAATTGTTAGCCTCATTCTGGTGCCACATGTATCTGAGAATGAGAAAATTGTATTTATTCAAGGATGTTATTTTATACCAACATATCCAACACCTCATTTTTGCATATCCAAAGACTCACATGTCCCTTACACCAAGTTTTGTTTCTTTGTATTATAGTAGTAAATTTAATGGATGTAAAGACTAAAAGTATTAGAGCCATGAATAAGTAAGCTTATCCTTCGTGGGAAAAATGACCCTGCTTCTAGAGCACACAAAAGAAGTAAAAAGATGAGTTAATTCAATGCTTTTTCTTCCAACAATTTTTCCTGTATGATTTTTTTTCTAGTTAAAAACACAAATTACATTGCATTATGCTTGTTAAACATTTCAGTAAAAAGTGGGACTCTAATACAAAATGACTGCTCTATACTGAAAATGGGACTTTTTTTTACAGAGTTTTTATGAAGTGTGACCTCATTCCATTAGCAATAATACACTTCGTGATTTTTCTTTCATCCATTGATCTTGCAGTAGCATCGCTAACATTAACTAATTAATCCTCTTGTCATCTTCACGAACAAGGTAAGGCATTTATTTAAAGGCTCACTCTGCCGTGGTGAAACTTGGGCAAAAACTGCTTGACAGTGCTTGATGAATGTGTGGTGCCCAGGTGACAGTGAAGAGATGACTTTTAAAAGAAGAGAGCTGCTTAACTTTTCTGGCACAGGTGCCTCCATCTCACAGGCAATCTGACGACTTTCTCCATATACTCTTATTGCCTCAAATCTATTTCCATCTGTTTGGAAGGCATGGTGCCCAAGCAAGCACTGGTCAGATTCTTGGCGCTGTGCATGTAAGATGAGTGCTTTCTGGGCAGTCTGTGTCCTCCTGCCACGTGGCATCTGTTTTACCAGATGTCTCACCTCTGGGTCCATTGGTATGCCAGCCCTGTTGCTGCATGTCTATTTACAGCGCATCTGCTGCTGTGCAAATGCCAAGCAACAAAGTAAATGGTAGGGCTGTGGTGTGTGTGTGTTTGTGTGTGTATACGCAACGCATATGGGGGGGGGTATATTTGTTAGGATGGGATGGGTGGCGGTAGACACCTAGAGCTCAAGATTCATAATGCATTTTCATAGCATTGGCCTCAGAGGTCTTCTCACCGTGGTGTTTGCTTCAGGCTACAGCTGGGGGAACATTAAGACACCTGCCTTTAGCTGCCATAGTAGATGCCTCAAAGTATATTGTTTCCAGAATCAAATAGCATATAAGTCTTCTTCCTCCAAAGTCTGGATCATAAAGTTAAAAGGACCACAAAATCTTCCCTAAACAGAAGCAGTAATAAGGCATATTGGAGCTCCACTTAATGGTCCTTTTATGTCATCATTCATTCATTTACTCAACAGATATTTATTGAGCACGCCTCCAAGTTATGCAAGGTATGTGGCCCCGTAACAGATGAATAAAGGGCTACAGAGAAATGATACCTGGCCTTTCTTTACTTAGGGAAATAAGATCTAAATATACAAAAGAGTTGATATACAAGGTAGCCAGTGACAGGTGTCTAAGAGAGAGTTTTCTGTGGGTTCCAGGGCAAAGGAAATGGTACCTTAATTTTGAAGGTCAATTTCCATTACATTTGCCTTAGAAATAATCAAAGTATTTTGGACATGGAAAAACAGTTCCAAATTAGTACAAAGGAAGATGGTGATCTGTGTTATACTGTCTGCATGGTTATTTTAAAAACAGATGAATATAAATTACAAAATATATGCTTTCACATTGTTCGATCCTAATCTATACCTTAGGGTCAGTTAAATAAAACCTGAAGAACTCTCATCAGAAACATATACTCCAAGGTAATTCAAGAGTATTTAACTAGAAAATGAACTACTGCAAGCAAGAATTAACACATTCATATATAGTTACTTAGTACTTCACGTGTCTATCAAAATCACACCGGAGAGTTTTTAAATTAACCTAGAGATGTTAGAAATTAGAATGTGGTTAGAAAGATTGCATGGGCTCTACCAACCTTTAAAGGGTTTAGGAAGCCAGCAAACTTTGCAGTTCAATAATTTGAGTGCAGCACTTGAGTTCCAGAGCCTTCTTAGCTTCATATTCTTCTACCTCCTCTATGACCCTGCCATTACAATGCTAGTTGATCCTGCCCTCAGAGTTTATTATGTCCACCTTGGAAAGAAGTTTCTCTGCAACGTACTTGTCAGAGTGCCTTACAGCAGAGAGAAGGAATGTCTTGATCTATCGTACAAGTCATATTTCTGTGCCAGCTTACTAATGCATCATTGCACACTTAAGATTTGCTCTACACTGAAGATGTGCTCTACATTTTGCTCTCATTGTAACACACAAACTCATATGAGACATTTAGCCCTCATGTCCCCACTGCAACATTGGAGTTTAATCACAATTCCCCAAAGAACTTGATATTGGCTCAATAGCAAACTGGCTTACATGAGTTCTCTGGTGTGAAGAATGGTTTGTAGTTGAGTTTAGATCCAATAGACAGAGGATGAGTAGATAAACCATAAACAATAAAACTCTGCAGCTCACTACTAATCATGGTTTACAACTATTGATACACACTCAAGACAATTAAACAACTGTCAATAAATTGGCAGAGCTTGCATGCAATCCCTTTCTTACTTCCCCCCATTACATCTTGTGAATATACCTGACATAAACATTTTATACTATTTAGAGTACTAAGTTCACTGTTTCCTGATGACAGGTTATCTTTTAGCAAAGTTGTGGCTATTATCCTGACATTTAAAATAGAAATTAACAGATTTTAAAAATAATAATGTCATCCTCTACTTTCTGATTACTACCAACATGTAATGTTTTAACAGATTAAGGCTAGATGTGAGTTTTACATATAGCCCTTCCATGTAAATTCTAGTAATCTTTTATTCTTAGGGACTAAATATTCAAATTAAGATCACAAGTGTTTCCAGTTTTATTTATTATGCTAGATAAACTGCAACTTTGGACATATTGATTCCAATTACTCAGTCCCAGGAATTTTTGTGTTTTACTATTTCCCATCTTCCATGGGGCATTTTTAAATCTAAAGGAATAAGTGTAAAGGCTGCAAAGGCTGCAATGATCCTATATACCAGCTCTTCCAGCTCCCAATTTCTTAGAGAAACGTGTAATCATGCATTGACAATTTTAACTGCAGGTGGAATATTTAAATGAGTAAAGATATGAGAAACTGGCTTACAATAATGCAAATCAGTTCTTTTTTCTTCTACTTTTCTTTCTTTTCTTTTCTTTTTTCTTTTTCTTTTTTTTGGTCTTCTGTGCCTTTCACTTGTCTTAAAAAACAGTGGCTCTTTTTCCAGAACCAGATCATAGTAAAAGTTTACAAGACATTTTGTAAGGACATTAACTGTATGCATATCATCATAGTCTTGAAGACTATGGCTGATATTAACAATTTTGACAATAGGTTTGTTGAAAATGTCAGAATAGGTTTAATCAAGGGACAAACATGAAGAATTCTTTTGTGTAATGTATAGTCTTACAACATGTCATTTAAGAAAATCCAAAAATCACAGAGCTGAGACAGATTTATCCTAGAGTTGATTCCATTCTTCAAATGTTAACCTCTGAATAATGGCTAATGTGGATGATAAAGCCTTTGTAAATGTGATGATTATGACAACTATCTCAGTCTATGCTGAAATGGTAGAGGGAAGAAATATTAAAAGAACATGCACTTAAGTTCCAGAAATAATCAGGAAAAATAACAAGGTAAGGTTAAAGAAACATGGGTTTTGTTTGGATAAAGTCCCAAAAGTCCCATCATCACAGAACCTAATCTTCTCTAAAATAAGCATCAAAATGTATATTCCATAAGGTTATCAGGGGACAATGCAAATTAGCCTACTCGATACCTAGTCTAAATATTTTCTAGCAGGCTTCCAATACTGTAGAGCTGGAAAATTTAAAGCTTTATTTTGGAGATTCCTTTGTAGGCAAGCTTCCAGATACTGCTTACCTTCTGCCACATGGGTACACTTATATGAAGTTTAGAAGGAGCAAGAAATGGACATCAGCAGCCACATGAAGGAGATGGTCTCTACTTGTGAAGAGGAGGGACCTAAGACACTTGGTTCTCATGGCAACTGTGGTGAAAGTTCTAGTCATTTAGTTCAGAGCATCACTGGCTCCAAGCAGCAGCCTGGGGGCCAGTGGGATTTCCCTAGAATCCCATTTTTCTTAGTTTTTCTTCCTATCTGTGTAGCATCAAAGCATAATCCTCTAATCTTCCTGGAAATTGTTATAAACTACTTAATGCCATCTAACAAATCCCTTCCTGTTCAAATTAATGGGAATTAATTATGAAGACCGCAAATAAGATCTGAGACCATATCCAGATAGTACTTTGAATATGATAAAGACATCTGCTATTTTTGAAAGGATCATATCATACTTGTATTTACTGACTAACTTCAAAATATAACAATACCTTTTTAGGAAAAAAAAGTCTCCAAATCAGATTGTTGAACATATATTATCAACACAGGTATTTTAAGTATAAGTCTTTATTTCCTAGGTTGAGGCTGGAATAAAATTCTTATCAGATGTATTTGAAAGTAAATTTATAATTTGAGATGATTGTCTTTTTTAGTTGTATGTTTTCTTGTCAAGTGCTCTCACTCTCCCCCACCCTCTCTAATTCATATCCGATACTTAGAATTAAAATTACTATGTATATATAAGATATTGAAAAGTATCAATGTGTGAGAATTATAGAAGCCTATATATTGGTATTCAGTACAGACATTATCTGTAAGAAGTTGCTTACCCAGGACTCTTGGTTGTAAGAGAGAGACTCAATTTGAAAGGAGAAAAGCTTTACTTTATTGATTTTTGTAACTGGGAAAAACAAGGGAGGGTCTTTTTTTTTTTGGTCACACTGGGTATAGGAACTCAGGGTTGACCTTTATCCCTCTTCTTTTCATGTATTTGTCTCAATTCCTATGACATATGGGAAAGAATACTTCTGTCAATCCCCTATTCACATACTCTCAGCAACATAATCCAAAAGGCATGGTACCTTTCCTTAAGCCCCAAGCAAAATCTACTGGGGGAAATACTGATTGCTAACTTGAAGCACATGCCCACCCAGCTTTAATCACTGGTCTGAGTATGGCTTATGCTGGCCCAGGGCTTCTTCTCACAAGAACCAGCAAGTTTCAGAACTTAAATTTGGAGTCCCAGCAGCCACATAATTAGAATAGGGGGAGAAGAAATTTCTGAAAAAAGTTAAGGTGCTAAAAAGAAGGAAAATAAAGGTCTCCTTTGAGGTATGCCTTGATTAAAAAAAAAATAAAGGTATTCCCAGGGCTCACTTCCTTATGATTTTAAAATGCATCTCTAGGTGTTCCTTTACTATCTATTTTCTATTTCCCTTAATTATTCATCTTTGTATGTAAATTTCTTTCCTCTAAATGAGACAGTCAAGATATAATCACACACTTACATAAAAATAAAATCATTTTATGAGGAATAACTAAAGAAAAGAACAACACACACTCTTAGATTGTATTCCAGTGCCTTCCAAAAGCAGAGAGGCATGATCTGGGAACAGCTTTGTATGACCCTTTACAATTTAAACCAATTATCTTATATCATTTAATAATTCCAATAATTCTATTAGGTCGATGATAAAAATGATAGATGATTATGCAAAAATGATAAATGATTATGCCATTTCCCTATTCTATAATAATATAATAATGTTATTATTTATATCTATTTTATAGGTGAGAATACAGATAGAGGAAGGTAAAATAGCTCGTTGAAGTCATAAAGACACTAAGAGACAAAGAGAGAATTTTTATCTAAGTAATAAAATACCTAATTAACTTGCTGTTTCCACTATATGTAAAACAGACCACTTGTGGGATAAATTGTGGGGGAAAAAAAGTTGATTAGCTCATTCTAATGAATTCTGGAACACCTTTGAGAGTTTCCAATGTGTGGCATGGCTCTTTGGGTTAGAGCTCTGTGGTCAATCTTGACAGGACAATGAGTGGAAAAATTCAGGAGGCCCATGCAAATTCTGTTACATGAGGCAGTATTGAAATGATCACATTCCCAGCAGGAATG
>KE755711.1:2322-15218 GCA_000465285.1 Eidolon helvum | reverse complement strand
TACACGATTGCAGTTTGCTACAGAGAATGGAACTCAGAAGTCAAAGAGAGTTCTTTGTCAAGTGTGACTGCAAAGTAATAGGAGCCGTACGAAATAACACAAATAAATGGCAACTCGACCTCCACGGGTGGCATCGCTGTTACCGATACGGTCTCACCAAATGGTGAAATAATTTTGTAAACCTATGAAAAAAGCAACGTCCCGTCTTATCCCCAAAGCACGTAAGAGTTATAATCTGGGAAAGTCTAATGTATTTTTTTAAGTCCAATGTTTAAATCGTGGGGGAAAAAAATTCCACGTCACATGTAAAATTGTGTATTTCTAGCTTCCCAGAACTACAAATATTTTACTTACGTGGCGGTCACAGGGACACCTGGACTGCTCGGCCTGTCTGCTGGACACTGTCCCACACCCATCAAAGGCAGCATGGCCTTGCCACCATCAAGGTGATAAAAGCCCGCTCTAAAATACCCAGAAGTCTCTAGGGGGCGGACCAGCAGCCCAACTTACAATCCATCAGCATGCAACGTGTTCAGTATCTGAGTTTAGTGTAAAAACCAGTTTGGGCTGGAATCCAACCCTGCACGGCCTGAAGGTTAAGTGGCATCGGCAACGTGGTTATTCACGTGCAAAGCGATGCCGTGGCTACACTCTGGGGAACGTGCTCGGCGCATCCCATCGTGTTGGGAAGAGTCCGGCGTGAACGAGCTAGGGACACCGAGGACCGCCACGGTCACGTGACGAAGGAAAGAGCATTTGGAAACATATCGGGTGACATTTAAATTCAGCTGAGACGCTGCGCTCCTCTGAGAACGCAGAGGCAAAGTTATGGATCGTTATAACATGTTTCTGCAGACTTCGGTGAGCAGGCCCTGCATCTGTCAAATCAATGCTCTTAACTAATTTATACAACAGAAATGTAGAAAAATTTGTTATAGCAGAGTATTGAAAATTGGGTTATATTTTACATGGTCCACGAGCAGCTTATTAACAGTTTTAGGATGTCTATGTGATGTGCAGAATATATTTTTATATAAATTTTTCCTTTTTTTTCTGTTTGACAAATATATAAACAACCTAATATGGAATAATGCACATTTTTTTTTTCAAGAGTTTTGTAAACAGTCACCAGAACGGACCATATGCTGAGCCATAACACAAGTCACAAGCAACTGGAATTATAGAGATTATGTTCTCAGACCAGAATGGCATTAAAATAGAAATCAACAATAAAATGAGATCAATATAATATCTCCAAATACTTGTAAATCCAGCAGCTATGTCTAAATAACCACAAAGCCGAAGGGGAAATGACAACTAAATTTACGAAATACATCCACGTGAACGCGAATGACACACGCTACGGCTGAAACAGTGCTCAGAGAGAATGACACAGTGTCATTCAATAAATGTCCCTTGTCGCCTTTTTCCACCCTTGTGCCACTTCCTCTGGCTCAAGTCTTTCAGTGAAATACTGTTGTCTCCTGAACCCACCTGTGGAGGAGAAAGGGTTCTATGGAGAATGACTTCGCAGGGTGACCTGGGCACACCTCCCTAGCTGCGAAGATGCTGGTGGGTGGTGATGCCCCAGGCATGTCACCTCTTTGCTGGAAGGTCCACCTCTGCCTCAGGCAAGCCCTGCCCATTTTGCTTATGCATCTGGGTTCTCACACCTTTGAAATAAGAGAACCGGTCCCCAAGAGAGCACCTGATCTGGTTAACACCCTGTCATCCATCCCCAGCTTGCTTTCCGCCCACCCCTCTGTGATCTTTACAATTGCGCCTTCATCTCAAATGCATAAAAAAAAAATTGTAAAAGCTGTCATTCTGCAGAGCATTTGAGGCCTTGCTTCCCAGCAATTATCATCAGTTTGGCTCAAATAAAATCTTATAAAAATTCTCTACAGGTTTGGATGTTTCTTACATCGGCACGATTAACATAAAAGGACATAATTTCTTCTCCCTGAGGCATAATACTACGCCCTTCGCTACAGACTTCTAATATGCAGCTTGCAGCTACAGAATTGTCTCGCTGTGCTTTGCTATTGTTTGTGTATTTCTAGAATCTAACTGTCATTTTCTTGTCCTTCAATGTAAGAAAAGCTGGTTTTGTTTTACTTTACTCCCCCTGCCACTTGATCAATTGCTTCAGGAAGAGAATGTGACACGTAATCTGATTAAAATGCGCAACCCTCACAGGCCCCATCTTCCTCAGACGGCTTCGAAAATCTTTCTATCATTAACAAAAGTTGTTTATTGGTCACCATTGTCTGTAAACCACCCGCAGCATAGAAAATGAGACCGAAATGAAGGTTATTGTTGGCTTTCCACCCCACCAACCTTCAGGTAAGGGATGGAATTTATGCGACCCTTCTTCTGCAGACTTACAGACAGGACACTAGAAGCCTTCTTTGGCCCACACACTCGGTGCCTTTCTCGTGATAGGGTTGGCTCCAGTGTTTGAGGTTAAGTCAAGATCTTCAGCTTCCACGCATCCGGCACAAAAACAAAGCTCGCTGTTCCCCATCTCGGTGGCTGTGGTCTGTCACCTGGGTAGACTCCAAGCAGGCCAGTTGAGCATCTCTATACAGAGCAACAAGAAGTCCCAGACTTACGTGATGAGACCTTGGCGAATAGCTAGTTCAGTGAGCTTCGCCCGGGCTCAGTAAGTCCCTAGGTGTTTCTTAGGAGACCCCATGTGAGATCGGGGTGCAACTCCCCACCCCAGCATCACCTCCACCCTGTGCCTGATCACCCCGCTTCGGGTAAAGCTAACGCTGATTTCTTCTACACAGACTTTTTGTGTGAGAGCATGCCTAAAAACAAGAGTTTTCTACCCTGTTAGATACAGTGGTACGGAAATTCCATTGATTTGCCCCAAGGTCATTCTGTTCCTTAAACACCAGTTCAAAGCAAGCCATCCAAAAAAAGCAGATGTCTTTTTCCAGCAATAGAGGGTGTGGGAATGCTGTAAGGCCCCCTTCTCCAAAACCTCTCTGCCCACCGTCACGCACCTGCCACCAAGTGGTTAAAGTGCAACTCGGAGGTCTCTGAAGCACCCCATGAACACCCCAAAAAAAACTGATTCGTGCTCTCATGGGCTTTAAGAGATGCACCGGAAGCGGACTCAGTAAGATTCGACTTGACTTACATAAGGAAAGAGAGCAGACGATGAGAGAAACTAGCTGAGCCTAGAAGCCGATGAGGGAACACGAGTATCAGAGGGGGAAAAAAACACAAAACAAGGATACAGCTCTCCGAGAAGGATGAAGATCTAACAGCTCCTTTCTCAAAGCAAGCGCTTCCTCGAAGCGTACAGGTGTGCGGCTTGCACACGCCACAATGCCTAAAACCCAAGAGACAGACAACGCCAGCTACGGACGAGAAGGTACACCACCACTCCCATGTGCCTCGCTCTTGAGCTCTCTCGTGAACCTGTTGGGTGGTGTCGAAAAAAGCTGAGCGCTTGCAGACCCTGTAAGGAGCGTTGCATTCCTAGGGGCACAGCCAACAGATGCGCTGACGTATATCCATCCACAAAGGACCCTGTAGAGTATGTTCACGGCACCTTCCCTCGTTACAACAAGTCAAGGAGGGACGAGCTAGGTGTCCACAAAATCTTGAACGGATGAATACACTGCCTTACATTTGCACCCTATGACTATTCAGCGATGAGACTGAACCATGTGCCACATGCAAAAAAGCCTGAATGAACGCCAGACGTCACGCTGAGTACAAGAAGCCGGGTGGAATTGGGAGTATACTGCATGCTGCAGGCAGTGTGAGAAGCAACACAACTGATTTATATTTTTTAAAGCCAGGACGGACCGGAAAGCAGTAAAAGAGGTGCCTCTCAGGGGTCAATAATTTCTATTTCTTCATTTAGTTACTGATTGCATCGTTGCGTGCCGTGTGTGAAAGTTCACCAAAATATATGTGCGTTCTCCGTATATTAAACTTCGGTTTCAAGGGCTTTCTGAAGTGCCGAGTTTAATGAACTTGTGCAAAGTGAACATTCATATATAAGTTCCCAGCCGAGAAACGAAACCTCGCCATCACCTCAGAAGCCACCATAATCCCTCCCCGACTCAATCTCCCCAAAAGCAAAATCTGTTTCGACTTCCTTCAGAAGCCACCATAATCCCTCCCCAACTCAATCTCCCCAAAAGCAAAATCTGTTTCAACTTCCTTTGTGGTGACTGAGACCTCCTCTGTCCTGTTCGGTGCTGTTTTCGCCATACTAGGAAATACCTTGACACGCTGTAGATATTTAATAGATACGTGTCGAACGAATTTATTATACGCAAAAGTTGGGGAGTCAACCCCAATATCTGAAACCTTGAGGCTGGCCAAGTGTATCGAAGGATAAACTGAGGAAAAAGGAAGGGAAGGAGCAAGGGTGAAGAGTAGACTGAAAAATCAAGCGAACCGTATCTTTGTTTCATAAACCTAATTTGGTAGCTTCTCACCACCTTATTGGTAAAGATCTGGTTTGTGCGACTACCCAATTATTGATCCATAAAAATACTTAACTCATGAAATCTTTTCGATGACTTATAAGTATCACTGTATTCACAACACAAAGCTTTGAAATGTATGATTTAGGATATGCTTTGTGTTATTTTTAATCAATTTGAAGAGAGAAAGAATTCCATCTTTCTTGGATCCTTAGGATATGAGCTGTCAGTAATTGTGCAAAGATAATCAAACTTATATAAAAAAAAAGTATGACATTTCGAAACGCCCAACAGCCACAAAACTCACTTTTCTTTACCTTTCTGATTCATTAAATCCGAGATCGAGTGCTTATTGCATAGAAAGGAAAAAGCACTCAGCCTCTCCCACGGTGAGAGGCCGCCTTGCCCATCCTGTGGGATCTGCAAATATTACCTCTCCCGCCTCAGCCCCAGGTCAGAAACGGCCAGCGCTCAGGCAATAAGCTTCTGGAAATAATTACAGAATGAAAGCATCCACATGGGCTGGGCTTTGCCCTGTACTGTTTCTCTGGCTGGACAGCGAGAGCCTTTCAAAGAACATCCATGTCTACGTTCCTATGGGCAGCTGTCTCTTCCATAACTGCATTTACATTTTATTCGAATTACACTTCCAGCGCTATCATATTGCTGCCTCTGTGCTCCTATAATGCCCAGAGTTTGAAATAAGCTAATAAGACCCAACTACATATTCATTTGTGTAGCGGACGCTAGGCTGTGCCATGCATATGAGTCTGTCATCCCAATTAGATGAAGCTCCTTGACTGGCGGGGAGGCTGTGACACACCCCTGGGACCAGAAACGGGCAGGATGGGATGAGGAACGTGTGCAAACGCTCAAACAGCTGTGCGTTCTCGAGGTCACTTTTACATTTAGAAGTCTGGCAAAATCTGCCCGTGCTGCGTTTTCCGTGATGATAACTAAACTCAGAATCGTTTAGGAAAGGACCACAGTTTAGGAAGAGATCACGGATGCTCGTCCACAGCGATGGGTAATTATGTGCCATCCACGGCCAGTGCCCATGTGACAAAGTAATTAAAGAAAGATGTGGGCTTCTCCTCATGAACCAGCAGAGACAGGACACACCCCAGGGTGGGGCTTGATGCCCAGGAGTCCCAAGCACCTTCATCCGGTCAAGATAGAAACGCAAAGTCAAGACTCCTGAATCAGGTCACGTGGCCGGAAATCCGTGTCTGCTACTCCCAGGAATATCTTCAGGTATCGGCCTCAGGTATTAGCTGCTTCCCATCCATCTTCAGCTGACTTTTTTATTTTTATTTTTTTAAGTGCCACAGGTTTACGGAAATTAGAAAAATACCAACAAAGTAGAACAATAGAGATCATAAACATTCACACTGTTAGCATTTGGATGCAGCTGACCTTTGCTATTATATTGTTATGTGTGATGATGATTATGGTATACTCAGAATTGCATAAACTTTATAAATCGACAGGTATGATTTTTATGAGTATGCGTTTATTGTTAATTCTTTAAATTCAGATATAACCTTTAAAGGAAAACATGGTTAAAATTGGTCTACAGCTCTGTCTGCGCATTTCTCCGTCTGCTGGTTTTCTGAGTGTGCCATGTGCAAATTTCTTGACACTATCTCACGGGTATGCCGATAATCGCCCAGTTTCGAGGGCTGAGTGTGGGCAGAGATGTACATCAAGCGCAGAACGCTCCACTTCTGTAAATCCGCTATCCGTGGTTTCAACGACTGTGGCGTCGCTGGCTCATGTTATACCAAGGACGGCCACCTCTGACCCTCTGTGAGGGGGCTGTGGGTACAGCAGTCTGAGGCTTCCCCAAGCAGATGGGGGACAGCGAGTCGACCGGATGTGTATGCGCAGTGGGATCCTGCAGTTTGAATCAGTATTTGTAAACTGGGCTAAGACACGAATTTGGGCGGAATTTGTGGGCACTGTATTTCCTGAGCCCCTGCGTATCTGAGAATGCCTTTTCCCCGATTTTGCACTTGGGAACGCCAACTAACTCGGCTTGGTATAAAATTCTGAAATTATAACGCTTTTCTTCTTGGAAGTTGGCACGTGCTTCTCCGTGATCTTATGATGCCTCGTTTCTCAGAGGAAGGGCTGAGATGATACGAGTTTGTTTCGGTAATGGGCAACAAAAACTCAGCTCACTTCCTATAACCAAAAGAGAAATATTGGCTCACGGACTGGAAGACTCGCGAGCAGGTGTGCCCCAGGTAAGCCATGCCACTCAAACTCTAGCCTCTTCTGTCCTCTTCCTTATTCCCTTTACCCCCAAGTAAGCTTTCCAGGTAGAAATAAAGGCAGCTGTCAACACCTCCAGACACAAATTATTGTCACATGGACATTTCTTCTTCCTGATATCTTGACAAAGGTTCCAGGTAATAACGCCGTTAGTCTGGCTGGGGCCATGTGCTCAAGTCTGTTCAGAGACTGCGCATCCAATCTGATGACCTCGAACCCCGTGCTCCGCTTTGCACTGGCTGGCACAGTTTCATTCGATTGGCAGCCCTCAGGTAGGAGAGCTCGCAAAATAAATGAAGGGCTACGTCACCTAAAAAGGAAAGAAGGCTGCAAATATAGATGAAAAACGCCACTGAGTTCTTTTCTCTCCTTAAGCACACGAAATTTCCTTAGGAGTACTTTTGTAAACAAAAGAACATTTTTAGTTGCTTTTTTCCCCATCCAAACAATTGTACCTGCCTCCGAGGCCCATGTTAATGCAGAACGGCATCTTTAATTTCCTTGCATGCCCTCCTCGTGTGCCACCTCGTCCTCCTTTGCTTTTTACCTCACCCGTTTTCCCCGTAGGACTTCGTTCTCTGGTGGGTTGCCTTGCACCATATTTGGGATTCCCAACGGTTTTCTAGGATTCCTTCGTATCTCTGGAATTTGCTGAAAATTAGATGTTCGCTCTCCTCCTGAGTTTTCAAGAACGGTATTGCTTTTCATTCTGCGGCTTTTCCATGGGCTCTCTGTTTGTTTTGCTTTGGGTTTTTTTTTTTTCTTATTTATTTATCCTAGGTAAAGGAGATTTACCCATTTGTGGCTTCTGTCCCCAAAGAGGCTACACGGATCACACAACTTCACTCCACATTCATTTGCAGCATTTTTCAAATTCCATTCTTTTATCACAATCAACAGCCTGCTATCTACGGCTCCTGGTTCGAATCCTGATGCGTAGCAAACATTCATTGATCACTCGTCATTCTGCAATGAGATCGTCCGGGGTCTCCGGCACCGGGCACAACAGTCTGTCCTCTACAACATGTGTAGTGCTCCAGGTGCATCCCCGTGTTATCTGAGGCGACGAACCCATCCCAGCAGACCGCAGGCAAAAAACACACCGCAACTCCCTCCCTCCCAACCCGCTTCTCGCCAAATAGCCCTCCGGTCTTGGTTTCCAAAGAAAAATGTGGGAGATTGCAACAGCTCCAGGTGCATCCCCATGTTATCTGAGGTGACGACCCATCTCAGCAGACCGCAGGCAAAAAACATACCGCAACTCCCTCCCTCCCAACCCGCTTCTCGGCAAATAGCGCTCCGGTCTTGGTTTCCAAAGAAAAATGTGGGAGATTGCAACAGGTCCCTAAAAATGGCATCACCTCGTCTTTGCCTTTCTGATCTAGGAGACAGGAAGGGGCAGAAAGAAAGGAAGATCTTTGCACCTATTTTCATGGGGACCAACGGTCCCATGGTGTCCTGTCATTTCTATCAATCAGGTGACATTCGTGGAAATTCTTCACAGCCTGTGGCGACGGGTTAGCTGCTGGCTTTCAGAGGTGACAGGGCTGCTGCTGCCTTGCAGGAATTACAGCTGGTGATCACTTTCAAGTGCAAGGGCTCCCCGTGGGTCTGAGCTGAACTCTATTTCTAAAGAATACGACACAGCGGATACGCTACCACTAAATCGATATTTTAATTCTGGAATTAGCCTCAGAAGGGGCCACTCACCCAGCAATCCCTTTGGCCCCCGAAAATGCTGCAGCTCCCCTGTTTGGGACAGACGTTGTTTTCTCTTAAGTCTCAACGTTCCCAAGAAATGCGATTTCAACAGCACCCATGACGAAGCTCTGGCAAAGTGCACGACCCACGTCCCTTGGGTCATTTAATTCTTTTTTGGGTGTCCCACCCAAAACGATCTTCACGCTGTGTTTTAAATCTGCCTTTTCTTTTCGACGGCACTCCCGGGGCGGCGTGGCCAGTACACCGGAACTGAGCTATCACCTCATATCTGTCAAAGTGGCATTGGCCAGTACACCGGAACTGAGCTATCACCTCATATCTGTCAAAGTGGCATAATGGCTGTCATGACAGAGGCAGGAAGTAACGAGCGTGGACGAGGACGGGGAGCAAAGAGAGCCGTGTATGCTGTTGGCGGGAACGTGACCTGGTCCAGCCGCAACGCAAAGCAGCCTGAAAGTGCGTTCTGTTTTTGTTTTTGCTTTTTTAAGTAGAAAAGAGAACTACCATAACACCCAGCCATCCCGTTCTGTGTCTACACCTGCAAGAGCTGATACCAGGGTCTCAGAGGGGTACCCTCACCCCCATGTTCACTGCAGCAATAGGCAAGATATAAAACCAACCGAAGTGTCCACCAACAGATGAACAGGTAAAGAAATGTGACATATATATGTATACATACAATGTCATATTGTTCAGCCTTCAAAAAGGAAATCCTGCCATTTGCAACAACATGTCTGAAACTGGGCGACATTATGCTGAATGAAATAAGCCAGTCGCCAAAGTACAGATATCGCATGATTCCACTTAAACAAGGTACTTAGAGGAGTCAGACTCATAGCAGCATGGTGGTCACAGCGGCAGGGGAGGGGGGAATGGAGATTTGCTACTCAGTCGATATAAAGTTTCGGTTGTCTAAGACGAATAAGGTTTAGATATCTGCTGTGCAACATTGTGTCTGTAATACATGATGCCATGTTATGCCCTGGAGGGGAGAGCTCATGTTACAAGTTTTGTAACAATAAAAGAAAATCTTGAGAGAAGTTTCTATCAACAATAACAAAAAAAAAAAAAACATAACATGTGTGTGAAGAACGGAAACGGGAATCCACTAAGCCACACTACATTCGGTTTGCGACGTAATTAACTGCACACACGCGAACACGTAACGCAGGTTGTAGGAGGGCCGGGTTGGTGGAGGCTTTGTGAACCCACCATCCCCTCACTGCTGTCTGCTCCACCTGCTACACCCGGCTCCNNNCTACCCCCGGCTCCCCGGCGACCACAGCTTCTGCCTTTGCTCCAACCCCTGGTCACCAAAAGTGCCTG
Organism: Eidolon helvum; assembly: GCA_000465285.1. Taxonomy (NCBI): domain Eukaryota; kingdom Metazoa; phylum Chordata; class Mammalia; order Chiroptera; family Pteropodidae; genus Eidolon; species Eidolon helvum. The sequence goes on along the minus strand of KE755711.1, from coordinate 5,436 downwards.
GCTGCCCTTCATAAGGACGACCGCGACTTTTTAGTCACGGTGTGGCCCTACCTGGGTGCTTCCGCCCACCTGTGATCCGCTGCATCCACCAACAGAACTTACTTTCCCGACGTGGACTATTAACATGCGCCCCCTGTACACGTGCAAGAGAAACATTCTGCGTAGGTCGCTTATACCTGGGTACACTTTCCTGACGGTCCCATTGGGAATAAAATGTATATGCAAATGAGCCCCCCTACACACATCTCAGCAACCGCTTTTTCTCCCAAAGCACAGCCTCTGGTTCTAATGTCTTCGCACTGGAGGGAGTCTGCAAGTATGGGAGGCTGAACAGGGGATATTTCTCTCCTGCTCAACTTCATCGTGATTTTTTTTTTCTTACTGTTTTACAGGAAAGGCCAACTGGCATCACTAATCAGCACACCAACAGTTGCATGAAAGGAACAGCTTAAAGTCATGAGCAATAAAAACATAAATGAATGTTTTATGTCCGAGTGAGTTTCCCCCTTGAGTTTTCGGAAGCGTTCCTTACCAGGGTCGAATGCAAGTCTGCTTTTCCCCATCTTTGGCAATGAAAAACGAGAGATAGGAAAAGGGCCAGCGAACGTTGTAAATGACTACCATACATTGTAAGACGACAGTGAAGGGTTCACAGTTCGCATCAGAGGTTTCGGGGTGATTTAATGTTTAGTATGGAAATCCTAGCTCTACGATCAGGGAGCAAGTCACCACGCATTTTGAATATATTTGATGGGCTTCATCTTCGGTACGGCTCCACCCAAGCAAGACAGCTGTGTTTCAATTGCCCTGACGTCGTCTGTGAATTGTGCCCCGTGGCCAAGAGCACGTGAGGAGTTTAAAGCATAATAACTTTCTAAAAATACCAATGATGTGCACATCCTTTTCGCTCTCACAGTCATTGGATTTATTACACATTTTCATCCACTTGTCAAGCATGAAGAAAAAGCAGTGAGCGGGAACTCTCCGAGTCTGACGGAGCTCTGAAAATAAAACGATCGAATCAAAATCTAACTTTACGAATTGAACCGCACAGCGTGTCCTCAGTGAGACAACAGAAGCCATTCTTCCTTTCGGCCGGAGGGTCGGTTTACGATTCTCTAACTTTACTCATCGGCTTGCAGTTCAGCAAACGGGGTTGCGGCAAATATCTCTGCCCAGTTTCTCGGGAGAGGAGGATGCATTCCACGAGTCTGAAGACACGGATGATCGATCTAGCTCTTTCACCTGGACATTTGATTGATGGCATAAACTCTTGCTCGCTTGTCTTGTCATCAATCTCCTTAAGTTGCTTCTAAATGTAACCACACACAACGAACCAAGAGAAAAGATTATACACATATGTTCCCTGGTAGAGCATCTGTGGGTTGTATTTACGTGAAAATAGAAAAACGGCCTTGCCTTTAAAGGTTGGGGGCAGAGGTCAAAGTTGCATAAGTTCTTTATGCAATTTGGCTCCCAAAAATGCACCATAAAGCCCCACTCTTAACCCAATCTCAAACGTGAGCTAAACAGTTTAGCCATTTGTGAACAGGTAACTTTCTAGAGGAGTCTTTTTCGGTAAATTCGGATTTTTCTTTCATTCTAAAAGAGAAGGCAATAGTAACTAGAGGTGTGGTATTCAAAATATTTAACTATTTAACTATTTAACTATTTAACTATTTAACTACAAGTATATTCTAAGAGAGGAGATACTGACAACTCGCACTGGCCACAGGCCACTGGGAGCCACACCAAGGGACATCAGTTGACAGGCAGCCGTGCCTCGTCCACAGGGCTGGGGGTCAGGAGACTGAAAGGCTGTCCCCTTAGCAGAGCCTGGCACACAGGATGTCCCGAGAAAATGTCAGCATGGCCACCACGAGGTCCCCTGCCACAGGGGAGAACACAATCGCATGCTCTCGTGGAGCGTTCTCTAAACACGAAATGCACTGAAGGGTCACCAGTGTCTACCTCACATAAAATGATCAGAACACGGATGTGAAAACCTCGGCATCCGAAGGCAGGAATGGATAGAAAGTTCCATACTAGGCACAAACCGCAGTCGGAGACGTGGAAAGTAGCGTGCGTGTCGAGGGAAGGGACGCCTTCGGTCCCCATGGGTCACTCGCCACGACTGGGGTGGAAAATTCTTTACCTTCCAGAACTTTCCGGTCCGTCTTGAAGCCCTAGGGAGATAGCAGAATAGAAGTGGGTACAATTCCACAGCTGCCCTTTGCTCACATTCAGTGGGGATTATACTAAAAAAGGAAGTTCTGGGGAGACGAGAAATATCCCGTCGACGAAGCAAACCCTCGAGCATCTCTCGAAACCTTCTCCCGACACCCTGACATGGCGCCTGACTTTCGGGACTGTAGAATGCTTTCAGGAACACGCAGACCTAGGAGGCGACGTTCACACCCGTGATCAGATTGCAAAAGCTGTGCCTGGCCCGTTGCCTCCACGGCGATGCAGTGGTGCCGGCCCCGTTGCCATGGAGACGGCCTAGCTCCCGGACGGAGCAGAGCCCAGTGGTCTGGGGAGCACGCAGCCAGGAGCGGCAGGAGCCAGAACCTTGTCACCTCCTCGCACTCACTACAGCTGCTGGAGCAGAGGCCTCAGAGAAGGCAGGGGAGGGGGCAGGGTGGCGAGGGAACGCTTCGTTTTCTCCTGAAAATAGGGGAGAAGGACCACAAGCGATGGGGGATGATGGGTCTAAACGCAGTTATAGCACTTGATGAATCCAGCATGGCCCACCGTGTTTTAAGCCACCTCCAGTGGTTAGGGGATTAATTCTAGCATGATTCTAGCCAAAGAACATTACATGATAAATTCAGACTCTTCGAGTAATTGCAGTTAGCGGCTGAAACGGCAGCAGGGAGGCAAATAAATAGGTCAGATTTCCTGAGAGATAAATGCGTGTCCCCTGACATCTTCCTCGCAACTCTTGCAAAAAGCAGGCAGAGTAGCGTTTTCCTAATTGTTTTTAAACTTTTCTGCGGAGCTTATGTGTCTGAAATTCAAGTGCCGGCTGATGATAATCTCCCATGGGCATTTACTTCCCGCTGCGATAGGTATTAATACATCTCAGAGATTTCTTTTCTTAATTATTAAACG
>AWHC01030744.1:0-12981 GCA_000465285.1 Eidolon helvum | reverse complement strand
ACCCACCAAGCAGTCAGGCACCCATTCCTGGCACTAGAGCAGTGGACACAGAAAATAGCAGACGCAAATGGATTTGAGGGACAGGAAATTGGCTCCCGTGGAGTGGAAGCAGGTGTGTGACATGAGCCACGCTGTGCGGGGAGACAGGAGAGGAGGATGGTTGGATGATGAGGATGCTTCTGCCTGCAAGGAGTTGGCTTTGTGGGGCCTGAGGGGGACTGTCTAGGTAGTGATGCCCAGGAGAGCAAATGAAGCTCTAGAGCTGGGAAGTGAGGCTGCAGCTGGGAGAGGCAGGATGGAGGGGGACAAGTTGAGGCTTGGAAATGGATGGGAGTAGGTGAAGCAGAACCAAGGGAGACTCTGGGTTAGATGGTGGCAGCCCAAAACCAGCGAAGGCATCCCTGTGGGTTGGCCCTGAGCAAAGTGCTGGACCCCTCAGGCCCTCAGGGTGGCATGTGAAGGGACCTGGAAAACCATTCCAGACACTGGAGGGGATGGAGAGGTACAGAGAAACAACAGGCTGGGGGACAGAGAGTAGAACACAGAGGTAGGACTCATCTGAAAAAAAGCTGAAGGCAAAATAATGAACATGGGTGAATCTCAGACACAGTGTTGAGCAAAAGGCCAGACTACCAAAAAGTATGATTCCATTGTACATAGTTCAAAACAAGGCAAAATGGTTTTACGGTAATGAAAGTACTGGGGGGAGGTGGCGGCTGACTGGGAAGAAGCACAGGGGAGCCTTCTGGGATGCTGTGTCTCATGCCGCTGTGATCTGTGGTCTGTACACTTGGCTGCATGAATGCTACGCGGCAACGGACAGATCGAGTAACTTAAAGGAGGGCATCCGCAAGGCAGGAGACCAGCCAGGTGGGTTCAACTTTCCCTTCTTGCTGATGTGAAGCGGGAGGGAGATGGGTTTCTGCAGAATCTACATGTTGGAGAGAAAAACAGAGAAGAATGTGTTTCACTTCCCTATGCCCTGGGACTCCCGGGATGGGACGCAAAGTCTCACGCTGCCCTGGGCTGCAGCTTCTGTCTTACATCTTTCAGATATGCATGGATTCTAAGAGTGGATTTTAAACGTTTTTAAATGTAATGTTTAAAAATGTGCTTATTTATTTGTATTATTTTTTGTATAATAGTTTTAAAGGAACAAAATATCTGGCCGATCTATTGCTTTTCTATATATTATACATTTGTATATAATGTATACCTTGTGTGTGTGTGTTTAAGTATGTATGTGTGTATATATGTATGTATGTGTGTGTGTGTGTGTACCTTGTGTGTGTGTGTGTGTGTGTGTAACACACATATATATATGATAACTGGAAGAATTTGTTCACCCTGGTTGTGCCTTATCTCATAATAGTGAATATTTTCAGTATATATTATACATTTGTATATAATATATACCTTGTGTGTGTGTGTTTATGTATGTATGTGTGTATATATATGTATGTATGTCCCCCCGTGTGTGTGTATATATATATACCTTGTGTGTGTGTGTGTGTGTGTAACATATATATATGTGTTACACACACACACACATATATCATGATTGATGTTCGTCTGTTCTTGTTGACTGTCTACATCACTTTTCCCTAAAATTCCTGGATTTTCTGTCAGCTCTGCAGAGGTGGCACAGTGGCTGGAGCCACAGTCTTAACCATGGTCCAGATGTCCGGGCAGCCCCAGCCCCATTGTTTTTCCCAATGCGATGGCTGGAGGTTGGTGAGCTCACTTCCCACCATAGCGTCTTCCCACCTCTTCACGGTCGACTGCGAGCCCCGTGGGCCCATCCACGCTCATCTGTCGCTTGGTAACTTCGGTAAACACGTGTCCATCTAAGTGTTGCCTTGGTCTTGACTTGGAAGACCTAGAGTCCGACCACTACTACCAAGAGATGCTACTCGCTCACACTTCGGGCCTCAGTGGCCTGGTGGATAAGGTACTGGAATTCCCAAGCCAGGGATTGTAGCAAGAGATGCTACTCACTCACACTTCCGGCCTCAGTGGCCTGATGGATAAGGTACTGGAATTCCCACGCCAGGGATTGTGAGTTTGAGCCCCACCTGGGTTAGGGTTAGTGTTTTGGCACTGCAGAAAATTCACTCTACCTCGGTTTGATGGCACCTGAATCCCTGGCAGAAGACAGGATTCCCCGAAGCAAGGCATCCAAGGGCAGGGCACCTTCTCCCTTTCCCAACTTTTGTACAGCTTACATGCCGAGGCTAGAGAGCAGGATTGTCCTGTGGGCTTAGGATGCAGAAGGTCCCCAAGACACGCCAGCGTATGAAGTGGGCTCTGGAGACGCTGAGCCTGGAGCCGGGAATGCAGGCTGCGCAGAATCCGTGATGACAAACGCAAGGTCCCAAGAAGGTGGGCAGGGTTCCAGAAGCGGCTTAGAACCGAAGACCAGACACATGGAGCCCCTGGGTCCCCGGGTGCACCCCCGGAGGTCTCGGTGTTCCCGGCACCAAAAATAACCGTCGTGCGAAGAACCACCCCAGGTGGGACTCGAACCCACAATCCCTGGCTTAGGAGGCCAGTGCCTTATCCATTAGGCCACTGGGGCGCAATAAGATGACAATTCCACGTGGTTCGTGGTAACCAGCAGCCACGCGCACAGCCGCGCTGGGAGCGGGATAGCGTCCTCGTGACCAGGACTAGTGCAGTCCTGGGATGCCAGCTGGACAACAGGTCCACCCGCCTTAATACACAAAAAGCTAAAGTGCAAGAGAAAGCAACTGAGCAGTGGCCGCCAAAACCAAAGGGCGCCTTGCAGAGAGAATGCCCCCACAGACGAATGGAGAGACAATGCTACGACCCTTCAGACGAGGTTGAGCGGGACTTTGAGTGTCCCCGTCACCGATAAGCACGAGCCGCTCTCCCAAAAGAGAGCCGACCACGAAGGGACTCGAACCCTCAATCTTCTGATCCGAAGTCAGACGCCTTATCCGTTAGGCCACGCGGTCACAACTCGCTGTCACTTCTGATGCGCTGTCCAGGTGCATTCCCCTCGGAGGTGCTGGTGACTCATGCTAGGGAGGATCGTGCGTTTAGGTCCCAGGGTTTGTTACGGGTGCAGCGAAGGCGGAGCCGGGGTGCGGTCGGCGTCTCTGCTGGTGCGTCCCTAGATCCCTAAGGAAACATCACGGTGCGAATGGGTACGCAGAGGGGACCTCTGGTTCAATAAATAAGACGTCTGACCTTGGATGAGAAGATTCACAATTTGAGTTTCTTCGTAGTTGATGCGTCTTAACACCAAAGATTGGGTAGCACATCTATACAGTAATGAACCCCGGGCTCTGCCCTCGTCTTAGACACAGGCAGCCTCCCGACCCGCCCCCACCTGCAGCTGGGAGTTTGGGCCCTTATCCAATAGGGATTTTGTACCTGGAGCTTCCGGGCCTGACGTCATTACACAGCCCCGCGGCGTCACTCAAAAGGCATATGATCCGGCGCCGGTTACGTGAAGCCCCAGTGGCCTAATGGATAAGGCACTGGCCTCCTAAGCCAGGGATTGTGGGTTCGAGTCCCACCTGGGGTGAAGTTTGTTTAACCACCAGATATTTCTCCCCTGCTTCCTTTAAACTGTGTGGTACTTTTCCTCTTTAACAGCAGTGTGTGTCAGTGTCTGTCAATTCGAGCTAGTCTACACTGAAAGGTAAATCAAACTGCTGCCGCGCCCCTCCCCGCACCCGAAGGCAGAGGAAGGCGGGGTAGGGGTGCAGTGCCATCAGTCCCGCTGTGGGCTGTGTCACCAATGAAATGGTGCTTACTGCTCTGTGCAAGGACAAGGGTAGCGAGGAAGCACGTGTGTGCATGCGCTTTGGACACTGGGAACAATAACTACCAATCCCTACAGGAAAAAGATGACACGCTCAGATCGGGTGATCCCCGTAGTGATTTAAAAGAGACGATCTGAGAGATGTATGTTGATTCTCGCCCTTTCCTGCATATGAGTATGTACATATTCCTTTAGTAGAATGTTTGTTTTAAAGAAACAAACAAACAAAAACCCGACTAATCTGGCCAGGGATGTGTTTGGGGCTGTTGTTTTTAACCTCGAAGCCAACAACAGCTCCTGAGGAGGTACGGGTGGGCTTTGAGGCTGAACATCTCTCCGTGCACGTTAGGGATTCTTACATTTACTCAGGGCAAGGCTGTATTATTTATCAGATTTTCATAAATCCTTGACTCAGAAAAGTTTAAAAACCAGTGTTTCTTGTGCCTTTGTAAAAGAAACAACAAACAAAACAGAACTAGAAGCACAGCGTCCTCCTCTCCCCTCTCCACAGTCTTCCAGAATGCACCTTTTCTCACTAAGTTTTATGGATGAGACTTTGAAGCTACCTCTGGCTGACCAGCCCTGCCACACGGCTGAAGCCTCATGTGGCACTGCTAGGGTGTCTTCTTCTTTTCTGGGTTTCAGGCTTCCCTTCTCCCTGACCTCCATGGAGCTTACATTCTAGTGAGAGAGAGGACAGTAAACAAGTTAATAAATGGGATGGTTCAAAATAAAGATGGTGATGGGAAACTTGAGTAGTCAGAGAAGGCCTCTGGGTAGAGAACAGCAGGTGTCACTGGCAATTTCATCACCTTCAGAGGACTTCTTTAATGTCTTGGTTGACACACTACCTACCTCATAGGGTTGTTGTGAGGAGTAAATGAGATGTTTACATAAAGCGATTAGAACAATTCCTGCAACATAGTATGTGCTCTGAGTCATGACCATCACCACATACTAATATACCAGTTGGCCCTATTATTCAAGGTTGACGTGTGATAATCTCCTAGCTAGATGTGAACCCCTGAAGGCTCACATTTCTTCTCTTTCGTTCATAATGAATTAAGATTCTTCTAAATGTCAAGTGCAGCACTAAGGCCTGAGAAATATAACTAAAAGTATAGTGCTGGCACACACCAAAGAATCTCCTAGAATCCTCCAGATCTTACCTGCTGAGATTGGGAGATGGGCTACCAAATGCCTGATGGTAGGGGCGGAGTGGGAGGTGCGGGAAACAATTTGCTAAGGCTGTAATTAAGGAAAAATGGTGTACCAAGAGAGATCCCACAGCTTTGCAGGCTGGGGTAAGGACACTGCATTTGCTCTTTTGGGGCAGTGAGAATCCAGGGAAGGGTTTTAAGTAGAGTAAAATGACCATGTAAAGAATGAATTGGTGGTAGGTGACAGTTTACAGGCAGGGAAACCACTTAGGGAGAGATGTATGCTTTGGGGAAGAAATGACCAATTCTGGAACATACACAAACTAGTTGACACCCAGAGGAGGAAGATAAAGCAGATGAATCAGCGGGATGGGGTGCTGACCATTGTGGGATGAGCGAGACGAGGAGCTCAAGATGGTGCCCAGAGCTTGGGGGACAGTGGTGCCATACTCGGGGACAGATGGGGTGGGGATGAGTCCAGGAGTAAGCTAAAAATACCAGGAGGCTTGCCAAGTGCCTGTTTTATTCTCCTCCCCCCAAAATCTCTTTTTCATCAGTTTCTAGTGTCTGCTTGTTGTCATGCTTAGAGAAACTCTCCCACCTGAAGATTATATATTGACATAATTTTTCCTGTTGTTTCTTGTCGGATTTCAAAAAATCATTTAAATCTATAACTAAAATTTATTCTAGGTGTAAAGTAGTTCTTATTGTTTTATAATATTTAATCACTTGCCCAGTGATTCAAAATGCTTACGTTACAAATACTTATATGCATATAGTTGTTAATACTTATAGGTATGGACTTTTTCTGAACATTCTGTTCTCTTCCATTGACCTAATTATTTTTAGCTTTTTGTGACACTTAATATGAGTACTAATTGATGACTCAATTTAATTTTTTAAGTATTTTGACTATTTTTACCTATATCTTCTAATTTTAAATCAAAATGTATAATAAAGTTTTTATATGGCACAATTTAATGCCATGAATTTGCATTGCTTTAATATAAAATGTTCATATTACTTTTATCTTCTAAGCATTCTATTACATATTTGATTTCTCACTGATCCAAGAAATTAGTATATTAGCTATTAAATGAGCCTTTTATTAGTCTGCTATAGTCTCATCTGTTTAGCAACATCAAAAACAGAAAGGTGTGTTCAAATCTTTGACCACTGTTTCTAGCAACTTTTTAACTTTTTGTGCTTTATGTATTTTAATGCTGTTCTTTTCAGTACATCAAGGTTCCAATCATTTTTTTCATGTAATGGTTCCCTTTATTAAGAATTACATTTGACCTATTTCATGTTTTTGTCATGAATTCTACTTTGCTAGATAGCTGTATTATAATTCTACATTTTTGCCCACCCTTTAAAAATTGTTTTTAGTATGAACATTTTCAAACGTACATAAAACAGAGATGAATCAGCCTAGCTCAGTTATCAAGATTTTGTCACATTTGCTCCATCGATCTTTTTTTTTCTGAAGTATTGCAAAGCAATCTCAGACACCACATCATTTTGCCCCCATATACTTCAATATTCATTTCTTAATTATCCTTTAACAGTTAATTGGCTCACAACAAAAACGGGTAAGAAAAAAAAAAATCCAGATAAGGTCCACAAACAGGATTCGTGACTTGGGTCTCTTAAGCCCATTTGAACCTAACGCTGCACCCCCATCCCTGCCTTACCCTATACCATTAAGATGTTGAAAAACAAAAGGCGTTTTCCAAGAACTATTTCACATTTTGGATTTATCTTTACTTCTTCATGGTGTCATTTAACTTGTCCCTCTATCCCAGATATTTCCTCTAAATTGGTAATTTTAATGCCTTGGTTAAATTCAGATTCAACTTTTTGGCAAAAATAGTTTCAAATGGTACCACTGTGTATTATATACACAGTATATAAGGTATGTAGTATAGGCTTGGCATCAGGTCATGGCCTCATCAGGTTCCTCAGCCTTTCATATAATGGTTTCGTCCAATGATGATCTTTGCTTAAATAATTTCATTAGAATTACAAAATAGTAATTTTTGTTACTTTTCTTTACACGTTTATTAGGTAGAATACTTTGTCCAGAACTTTCATCAAGGTCTATTAGTTTATCCTGAAATACGGTTGTTTATAAAAAAAGCAGGATGAATGCGTAATTTTTCCTCTTCAACATCAGTTTTTAATACATCTAATCTATCCTTACTTAAAAACTTTTCTTTTAAAGAATGGACAGCTTGAGGTTGAACCAGTTTGATCATTTGCCTTTTAACGGGGGTCTTTACCTATTCATAATCATCTTAAGTACATTTGGTTCTATATTTATGCAGCTTATGGTTTTGATTTCTATCTTTCATTTTTGCTATATAGCATGTACCTTTCCTCTCTCCTGTGATCTGAAAAGCATAATCCTATTAGTGCTTATTTTCAGTGTGAAATCAATGCATATTCAAAGCAAAAGTTTGGAATAATCCAAGGGGGTGTAAAATATGAAAGTGGCCGACCCCGTCCAGATGCCCTGGATGGAGAGGATGTTCTCAGTCGTTCACTGCTGCTTCTTCCAGTAAGTCTTCCAAAGGTCCCGCCAATGCCAGGGACCCCGCCCTGTTACAAAACTTTCACGGGACACTCCGATCGGTTCCTCCCTTAAACATTTGTTTTAACCATACTTCAAAAGCAAACTGACTGGCTCTTAGATTCTCCATGTTTCCACCTGTTTGAATAGATCTTGAGCTGGACAGCTCTGTGCCAGCTCTGTGCCAGTTCCGTGGTTCGCAGCCCAGGGGTGGGAGGTGGGGGGTGGCGTGTGGTACTGTTCGGTGCATTGAAGGTCTTCTGGCACAGCTGTCAGTGAACATCACAGGGGACGTGACTAAAGCAGCTTGAAAAGGAATATGCCCAGCTCCTCATCTACATTTTACCTACAACCTAGCACCTACCCACACACTTGAGAGTGGCGGGGCCACGCCCTCTTCCAGTTATGTCAAAACTACATTGCTTTCTTGATCATTATCAGCTATTGTTGCTCTTCTCCAATAAATTCCATTTGCAATCTTTGGTAGAAACGTCACAAAATTGTTGGGCTGTGATGCTACCCTTCCTCTAGTAGGATTTTCCTATAGGATTTAAGCCATATCAAGTCAGAAATCTTTACCCAGATCACTTTCTTACCTTGAAACTTCCCAGGTTATCTCATTTAATTCTCATTACAATCCTGATGTTTGTAAACAATAGAAGGAAAAGTCACCAGATAGTAAACAATTAGTCTAAAACCAGCAGTTAAGGGTCAAGGGAGTGGTAGGCATGCCAAGTCCTCTGACCTCAGGACTCTCTTCACCACCCACCTTACTTTAAACCACTTCTATTTCCTGGCATTGCTCAGGAGTCCTACTAACTGTAATAAACACTAGAACAAATCTTAATGAAGTGATGGAATTAAAATAATTTTCTGTGTTCATATACAATGCTGTAACAGCATTTTAACTTCGTGACGAAATTTCCTTTTATGCCGCATTCATGCTGAAGAGCTGCAGCACAGAAAGGGAGATCCCTGCCGCTACTCACACCTGCTGTGTGGACCACCCCGTGGACCAGGAGGGAGCGCTCCCTAGGGACCAGTGCTCTGAAGGCAAAGAGGAAGTTCAAGGGAGTCAGAACATCAGGACTCCTCTTTACCACATCCCAGTGAAGCGCACCGCCACCAGACCTACTGTTAAGATTTCGACAGCCCTGAGGACCCAGTCATTGGCTCCTACATGTCCTGACCATTATTAGATCACTGGCCCAACACACACCTGTAGGATCCCCTTTCCATTTTAACAAAAAGCCCACTTCCTGCGAGGTCACCTCAGAGTTGTCACTACCTCAGCTACAAAGGAACAGACACACACAGCACTACATAATTATTTTTAATGTCCAGAGTTTATCATACAAGGACCAGAGTTTTCTCCCGGACTCAAGTTTATAAATTCTCAATTGGTCTGTGAGGCCAGTAGGGATACTTCTTCTTGTCTAATTTGGTTTCTGGGAAGACTTCATTCAAGTCTTCAATGGTCATCTGATCAAATGGAATTATGTTCTTCATCTTCTCCAGCTAGAGGGAGGGGGAAATGTGTTAGAGGCAGGTTGCTGCCACTAGGTGAAGGAGAAAAAAACATACTACAAGCCAAGGCCAAGGCCCGTCCTCACCTCCTTCTCGTACTGCTCAATCCTGGACTTCGAGAGAGACAGAAACTCCGCACAACTTTTCACCTTTAAGAGAAGGGAGAAATTCTGTTCTGAAACCAAGTTATACTGTCCTGACCCTGAGTCTCCCAAGGCATGAGAGGTCCCAGAGCCAGCCCACTCTTCCTTTACCACCCTCCACTGAGGACACACGGCCTCCCTGACTACTGGAGGAAGCTCGCTTTGGGACACAAAGAACAGCTTTTCCTAAATGCACAAAGAAGCCCATACAAAACCAGCTTTGTTCAGGTATGACTGACAGACACAAAATGTACATATTTAAAGGGTACCACTTGATCAGTTTTGATATATGTATCCACCTGTGAAAGCACTGCCACAATCAAAGAGAGTGAACAAGCTTATCGGCCCCCTCCCTCCAATTCCCAGACGACTGATGATGTGCTGTCATCGTGGATCAGCTGCATTCTCTAGTTTTATTTTATTGCTCTGTTTAGTTCACGCTACCTCAACCTAATGACAAAAAAATACAGAGCCATCAGAGATTAAGAGAATTTTAGAGTAAATAAGTTTCAACTACTTACATCTTCTTTTTCTTCAGCATCCACCAGGGCACTGTATTTATCCTCTGGCACAGGAACCTTCAGGGCACTGAACTATAAACACAGGGACAATGCGTTGTCATTAACATACCCAATAGCCTAAAGAAAAGGCTCAAAGTTGTTAATTTTTACAGACCATGTGAAAACACATTCTCCATTCCAAGAGGACACCTGTAAGAATGTAGGACGTGGTGTAAAGGCTATTTATTAGACTGGGAAAGCTCAAGGTTCTTCCCAGCCCTGTCACTAACTGAAGACGATGGACGATTCTTTATTATGGTGAGCTAACTTCAGGTTCTTCATCTGAAAAGGACAGCTGGACTGGACGACCCACTTAGAACCTTGTACTTTTAAAGAAATTTTGATTTCCCTTTTAAATGAAACCCTATGGACTTGGTGGAAGTAACGTTTGCATAACGGAGGTGGAGATGGTTTCCTTGGACGACTGCTTAGTGTTATGGTCCCAACACTTAGCACTGTACCTAGCACAGCTAGGCCCTTGATAAGTGGACACGAAGTTAGAGATATGAGACAGTAAAAAAGGCAGAGCAGAGAGAGGAAAACAGTGAAAGGGTAGGAAAGATGTCAGTTTGTTCCAAAGGCAAATAGGTGAGGGACTGAGAGATAATTCAGGAAGAGATGGGTGGCAACATTTGACAGCCCTCTGGCTCTCTAGTTAAGGTCATACTGTACTGTCTGGATAAGAACCTGCTGAATAAACAGACACTGAACTCTTTGCATGTATTTATGATTTAAATCTACCAACACAAGACCTTTGGTAACATCCATCTCTCCCAAACTTCCTTCAGGATGAGTGCTAAAACCACCCTTCTTTTCTTGATGTCATCCTGAATATGTAATTACCGTCCTACACCCCACCCACAAGCCACATTATAAGACCATTAGCTTCAGCTGCCAGAAGTCTCACCTTTTTCTCAAAGTCATCTACCAATCCAGCCTTGGTTACGTTTGCCTTGTAGTAAGCCCAGTCGATAGCAGGTGGTTTCTCAGGTAGAGCAGCCAACCTGCTCGCATGGAAAAGCAAGTTAAGACTGTTCTATGAACAACAGAAAATTCACAGTAATTTCCCTGTAACTTATTCCTACCACGTGGAGTTATCATCACACTTTTCCCTAGGTGGGAGATTACAGGAATGCAAAAATATTACTTGTGTTTGCAAAATACAAAGATTTCTTTATTCTGTCAGAAGAGCATTAGAAATTCAAATGTAATTCCAAAGCACTGTTTTGTTTCCACATTCAGTGGCAAGCTTTAAGAGGCTCCCTCTCAGAAAGCTACTGACCTGGAGGTGAGGGTCTCATTCCAGGATTTTAGGGAGTTAGCAATGGCCTTCTGGTTTCGGGGTATGATCTCCCCAAAAGCTACCCAGTCAATGGCTTTTAGAGCAAGTTTTCGCCCAGCCATCTTGAGATCCTGGAAAATAAAATAGGTCAGATCAAAACAGAGTTCTTGGAGAGAATCCTCTAAAGGTCATCTTAGAAATATGCAAGTGTTTAAGAAATAGACCAGCATCCTTTGAGCACTTGATGGGTATATTTATCAAATAAAGAAATCAGGACTACTAAATTAGAAAAGGAGGACAGTTTAGCTTTTCAAATTGAAGGTCTGCAACCTGGCATATAAATATATTTTCTCCCCCTAAATGGTTCTCCCTCTATTTCCTAACTCTTAACTCATCCTTAAAAGCCCAGTGTTTGCTCTCCACGTACCTTTGGAAATATTGCTCAAGTAATACTTATGCATTACATAAAAGTTCATAATTTAGATACATTTCCATTCAGGTTGTTTTACTGACTGATTCTTCAGTGCACAGAACCTGACATGTACCTGAGTTTCAACAGCGATTAGACAGAGCAGCCTCAATGCCAAAATTTCATCTAAAAAATGGGGATACCAGCCCTACTTACCCCAGAAAGCTGTTAAAAGTATCAACTAAAATCAAGCACATCAATTTGCTTTACGCCTTAAACTTAAGGGGCTCTCTACTCCCTCCTTATCAGACTGATAATATACCTGCACTTCTTATTCACCTGTTTATCCCTTGCAGCACCAGCACATACCCTAAATATATTAGCAACACCCTTGAAAGAGCTATTCAATACATGTGAATATGAGAGAAGATGGAAAGCGATTACAGCCATTTTTTAAAAACCAAGATAGAATATGGTAAAATAGTCAACTTTAAATAAGATCGGTGTCAGACATTAGGAGAAACACTGACATGTCAAAGTTCTTTACAAGCTATGGGGCGGATCACAAGGGAGGTGGAAGAAATCTTTCCTATGATCTTAAAAAAAAACTTGTCCAACACATGCCGTTTCATTTCCTTTCCTTCCCTCGCAGGACAGCTTGTTTCCTGGAATGAAGATGAGAGGTAGCTGACTTTTAAAGACGTCAGAGAAATAACTGCCCTTACAGAGCCCTTTCCAAGAACCAGTTAGCAGGTAGGCTTCATAAATGAAGGAACTGTCTTTTTTTCATTGCTGAATCCCCAGCGCCTAGAACAGGTCACGCACATAGGAGGTGCTCGATAAGTATCTGGTGTGGGGGTAAATGGATCCTGCACATGAGCAGCTCTGAACGCTCCACACGCTTGAAAGCTGGAACCCTCATGAAGGAGGGGCGGGCGCACCGAGCTATACCATCTCCAGGCATCGTTTCTCCAGCCCCCAAACCGGACTACTGTGGTCGGCCGCGCCGGGGGCGGGCTGGACGAGACAAGGTTTGTGAAAGCGCCTAAGAGAGGCGGCCAGGTCACAGCCAGGACCCTGTGACCTCGAGCGCCGGGGAGGGTAAAGAAAAGGAGTTGCAAAGCAAAGCGGCGGCAGCTACGCGGGGGACATTCTGTCAGCAGAGCAACCGCAGGGCCCGGAGTCCTTGCAAGTGTTGCGACAAGGGTCGGCGTGAGGCTTGGAGGCGAAAAATCAGAGGAACCCACTGGGGTCGGATCCAACGTCCCAAACCCCACTCACCTTCACCGACCCCGGCAGCCCAGTCCACAGAACCTGCCCGGCCCCCGCCAGCCCATCCCACAAAAACAAGAAACGGAATTAGGGCACCGGAAGTCTCCGCTAGCCAACACCAAGTCCGAAGGGGCGGGCCTTAATTTGCAGATCGGCCAATAGAAATAAGACCTTGTCCGGAAGTCCAACCCCCGAGGGCGGGCACAGCTGTTCCACCGCGTGGGTCTCGGGGCTCTGGTTGGGGGCGCTCCCATCCCTCTCTC
>KE755706.1:0-20380 GCA_000465285.1 Eidolon helvum | reverse complement strand
AGTAACATCAGAGGACACCATGGCCGGCGGCCAAATACTGAAGTGCCAAGTGGAAAATGGCGCGAGTCCATGGGCTGTAAATACTATATCAAAAGAAAATACAGAAAAAAAAATCTTTCATTAGAGCAATTAAAAATGTGGTTGTAGTACTGGTTCCTGTGATGAATAAATCAGTTTAGCAATTCCAAGAGTTGACAGCCACTGTTTAAACACATTCTCCACTGGCAGTAACTTCAAGTTTAAAACCTTACTGTACGTTTCCCTAGTTCCTAAACTTTTTAAATGTTAAAGTGTTTTTGGATGGCGTGGTTGGTTTATAACCCTATCGCCTGAAATTTTCACCTGTGGAATGTGCTGGTTAGGCATCTACCTGACAATGCGACAGCAGCCAATAACGTACAAATACTGCAAAAAAAGGTCGTCGTAACAATGTGCCCAAACTTTAGACCATACATTCCAAAGAAATGAAAAATTTCTACTAACTCAACATCAACCATTCATTATTCCATAACTTCATTTGTCAATTGTTTCTTACTAAATTAGCATGTTTTGCTATAGAGCTTCTGAAAAACCCTGAAGGTAGGCTGTAAGTTCAGTAGTGAATTTGAAAGTGTTTTGAAAAGAATTCAAAACCACATTAAGTAGCCTCAACTAGCAGCTAGCTAGTCCTTGGGAATGTTCCTGTCTCTAGGGCGCTGTTGCCCAGCCTAAATTTACAAAACTGTGTTCTACGAGAAGTTAACCAGTGTTTCTATCACTCAGCTCTTGCTAACTACTCCAAACTTTAGTGGCTCAGAACAACAAACATTTATTTTTTCTGACAATTCTGAGGGTTTACTGGGTGGTTCTTCCTGTCCGGGCACTTTGAGTAGCGGCACGTCTGATAACTGGCAGGACGGCTGGACTGAGGGAAGCTCAGGTAGGAGGGCTCATCTCTGCTCCATACGGTCTCTCATCCTCCAGGAAGCTGGTATAGATTGCTTAACGTGGCTAATGCAGGGTTTCAAAGAGCAGCAAGAAGGCAAGCCCCAGTGCTCTCAAGCCTGCTTGCATCCTGACTGTAATGATCCTACTGGGCAAAGCAACTTACAAGGTCAAGTACAGATTCAAGGAGTAGAAAACTTGATTCCGTCTCTCTTATGGTAGGAGCTACAAAGATGCAATGCAAAGGGGCAAACACACAGCGACGGGAAGAATGTGTGGTCATTTTTTTTTGCAATCTACCACACTGCAAAATGCAGAAAGTCTCTGCTCCACATGGTCGTCGACCAAATAAGTTTCCAAAACAACTTTCTTTTGACCCTTCATGATGTATATCAGCATATTAAAAGACTCGAGAAGTCCTGTAGCCAAGAAACAGTTGATTTTATCTAAACCAGCATTTCCCAAACTTATTTGACCATAAAACACATTTTTCAAGGAAAAGCCACTTTTATTTATTTTTTTGGGACATTAAAATGTATCCAAGTGTTATTTATTTTTTAGATAATCTTTTAAAAATTTATTTAATTTTTATTATGATGTTGGTTAATGAAATCCAGTAAGTTTCAGGTATACATTTCAACAGGAAGGCATATATATACTGCATTTTGTGTTCACTGCCCATAGTTAGAGTTCTTTCTGTCACCACATAGTTGATCCCTTTTACCCCATCTGCCTCCCCTCTTCCCTCTCCCTCCGCCCCCCCCGGTAACCACTAGTCTACTGTCCATGTCCATAAGTCTCTGGGTGTTTGTCCTGTTTGTTGCTTTCAGGTTTATGTCCCTCATATAAGTGTTATGTGGTTTTAACTTTTTCTTTCTGGCTTATTTCACTCAGCCTGGTTATCTCGAGGTCGATCCATTATATCATTCCACATAGTCTATTCCCTTGACTTTTGAGTCTTAGTTTTTCTTTTTTTAGCTTATAACAATTAAAAAACATTACTTAATGACCAAGAGAACTGAGTACTGACAAGTCTACACACAATGAAGCAAAGCATTCAAAACTATGCCTGAATCTAACAAGGCTCTAAGTTTTCAAATTCCTTTAAAGTTAGAGATTTTATAAGAGTGTCTCAGAATCACCCGGACCACCTTGAAAGAGAAAATGAAACGGGGCAACATTATAAAGACAAAGAGAAACCAGTCACAAAACCCCACCCTTCTGACAGCTCTCCGAAAATGGACAGAGTGACCTGTGACTTCCCCTAAGCTATGGAGACACAGACGCTCTCCTCGGTCCAGTGGGCTTCTCGGCCCACCTCCGCCTCCACGCGGCGCAGGACACATCATGATGCTTTGCTTCCACGTGCACTTTCTAGAAACGTTAATAAATTCAAAGAAAACTATAAGGCCATTTTTTCCCTGAAAGTCAGGCCCACTGGGACATGCGGAACATAAGAGATGACCCACGCATAAAAAGCAGCTCCTGCTGCCCTTGTGGCGACCTGACCAGGGACTCCGCAAGGACTGTCGATGACGAGGGACATGGGAAAGAACCCAGGAAACGTCACGCGTAATTAGTGAGAGGATATTTTGGTTCTAAAATTCGCCTAGTTGACACTTTCTTATAAAACTAAACAGGCAATTAGTACACGAGAGAGCAACTGCACTCAGGCATTTATTCTAAAGAAACGAAAATTTATATTTGCACAAAACCTGCACGAGAATGTTCATAGCGGCTTTATTTATAACAGCCTCAAACCAAAAAGAGCCCAGATGTCCTTCACGGGTGAGCGGTCCAGCTACGGTACATGTGGACCACGGAACAGACGCGACAGAAGGGAACGAACTACTGACACTCGAAACAATTTGGATTAATCGCCGGGGAATTATGCTAAGTGAAAAAACTACTCTCAAGCAGGCGCATACTGTGTAAGGCTGAAAAGACGGAATTCTAGAAACGCGCGCAGGAACGAGGCAGCTGCGGCTGCAAAGAGGCAAAGCGAGGGCCATGGCGGTGATGGACTATTTGGCACCTCGATTCTGGCGATGGGTACACAACCTTTACACGTAATGAAACCGAGCGCACAGGCCCGAACGCACACACGCAAACAGGGGCACTGGGGAATCTGAACGGGATGGCGATGACATCGCCGCGGTGACGCTGCACCGCGGTTCTGCAAGATGTTACCCCGGGGGAAAACGGGCGCAGCGCACGCAGGCTCTCCCTGCAGCATTTCTCACAACTGCACCGAATCTACAATTATCTCCAAAAATTTTTTCAGTTGAAAAAATATTTTGAAG
The DNA here is from genome assembly GCA_000465285.1 of Eidolon helvum. NCBI lineage: Eukaryota > Metazoa > Chordata > Mammalia > Chiroptera > Pteropodidae > Eidolon > Eidolon helvum. The sequence continues at coordinate 17,153 of KE755706.1, read as the reverse complement.
TGCAGCATGGGAAGGTAGTTCCCCTGGAGTGTCAGCTCCCCTCCTAGTTTAATTCCAACACTGTGGACAGAATGAGGAGACGAATGACTTACATTTGGGACATCGATTGCAACCTCCCTCATGGCACTGGGCCTGATGTCACTCATCCCCTGCAAGAAATCATTCAGGGTGATCTTCACCAAGCCCGCCACCTTGCTGTCAGGGAGGTTGGGCTGTTTCTTCAGGACTCTCCGCAAGGCATAGAGACCTGCAGAGAGAGACAGAACACAAGATTTACCGTCTACCCCACAACGACACACGGAACCATTACCGGTAAAAATAAAAAACCCCAAACCTCATGCGTATTATAGCATTTAAAATGGGTTGTGATTGTGTGAGTATTTGGGGTGGGGAGGAACACAGAAGAATGTTGGGGAGGAAGGCGAAACTCCAATGCTTACCTTTGGCAGTGAAAATATAACAAACTGATATAAGAAGAAACAGACAGTTTACAAATGTGAAGTAAAACTTATAACATTCACATAAAATACCATAAAGGTTCATCAAAATATTCTGCAGATTTTTTTTAAAAGGGTAAAATTTTTAAATAATAACATACCTTTGCCACTGTTCTTCTAGTTAATATATTCAAATCAGAGCTACAAGTTTTTTAAGGTATTGGCAGAACATCTTAAAGGAAATACTGAGTTGGCCATTTGGAAATGTGGTTTTGGAATTCAAGACAGGATCAGACCTCAGCGTTATGTGCCTACCCCCGAGGCCTGACGCTGCAGCAGCTGAAGAGACTGACAAAAGGAGGCTAGAGAGGAATCGGACAGGGAAGAAGGACAGCTGAAGGCTCAGTCTTAGGCAAGGCCGTCATTTGAAGAGCTAGGAAGAAATGGTGGATGAAAACAGAATAAATAGGAAGAGGTAAGAGAAGTAGAATCAGAATAGTAAAATTCTGCAAGAGCCAAAAAGATGGTCACCAAATCAAACTGAGAGAGATCCAAAATAACTTACAATAGACCATGCTGACCTGCAAGTAAAAGATGCTAAAAAGTTCTTTGTTTTTTTGCCATTTGCTAGAGGTTTAAACACTGACAGCACTGACTGTCCCATCCCTCTCCCTCAATAGCTAAGCTGCCATGTTTCAAGCCCTATGACGGTGGCAAAGACCTCCAGTCTGGAGGACAGCACAGTCCAGATCTGCTCTGTCTTAGGGCCTTTTTGGTGAGGTACCGTATTTGTATTCCAGGGCATGGTGAACGTCCACTTTGAAGAGTCTGAGTCTGAGAGACCTTTTAGAAACACAGACTGAGAAATCTGAACTTGCCCGGGGACAGCTGCTAGCTCCATCATTTTTAAATGTCTTTTGTCTAAGATGCTACGCCTCAGTGAATTTCTACTAAATTAAAATGATACCATAATAGTCATTTTACTTGCTTTCGTTTATTTGAACTTGTATGGAGAAACAAGAATCAATGCAAGAAAGGCAGACACAAACTCCCTACGACAGTGGGTGACGAGTACAAAGACACTCAGAAAACAAACTCACGGTACTCCTTGCCAGGAAACCATCAGTGTGAGTCCTCACGTGCATGGACATCTCTAAGACAGTAGGCTAACCGGAAAAAAAAGCTACGGAAGGGGAAACTGAGGAGATAAAAATATCACTGTTTTCTAAGGAAAACTTCTTACATCACCTTCTGCTATCTAAAATTTATGTCACTTATTTAGGTCTATCTTTAAAATACCCATTTGGTGTTTTCTGCCTTCCAAAAATGTCGGAAGACAAATTCTTCACTTCTCTCTCACATTTCTGCTTGTCTTTCGAGCAGAAGCACTAACTGTCCCTGTTCCAGAATATCTTTTCAAAGATGTCTGTATATGGGAAGATAGTCTCCCACCAAAACGAAGAGCAGACATGCTTACTGCCCACTACAGAAGATTCAGGTTTTCTTGGTTCAAGGTTCTCCTGCTGCTCTGGCTACTTCTACTGCTCTAAGTAACATTCTGTCCTTTGACTCTGACCCAGGAATATTGTGTCTTCTGCAAGCACTTGTGAAACCTGTAAAATCTCAGGCCCTTCACAGCTCTTGACACAAAAATAAAGTTTTTTAAATTATTTGACTGCACAACATACTTTCTAGTTAAATGGTTCAGTAGCATAGAAAACTAAATAAAAGTTCATTAATAAGGTGCTGTATTGTACTAAATAGTACCTTGGTGGTCTGAAAAATTTAAGACGTGTCTAAAAAAAAAATCTTACGTAAGTGGAGGTACTCAAAGACTAGAGATTCCTACTCTTCTTCATGTCCCCAATAGCTATCTGACAATACTTGCCAATGTTTCTAATTTAGACCAGATACCTCACGCTTACCAGTGATGAGATAGTAAAAACTGAAGTAAGGGAAGTGGTCTAGTTTTCCAGCCAAATTTATGTCACTTAAGCATAAAGGCTGACAAGAAAGGAGACCAATTATTTTCATTTGAGGAAGTGGTTTGGAAAGGGCAGGTAATATATGGTTTTAGAAAGCATATAGTGTATTACAATGTGCGTATTTATAAAACAACAAAACCTCTCTTTCCAAATACAAAGTACAGAACTTAAAGCTGGGGAAAAACCTCCACATCTATGAGAATGGCAAGAAAATAGTAGCAATTCCCAGGAAAGACAAAAGAATAAAGGCAAAAGAATAAAGCAGCCTTGAGTTTTCAAAAATTAAGCAATAGTGAGTACAAAGATTGATTCTGTGATGAACACAGCATAACTTAACATATCCGAATGATAGGAAAACATACATACTTATATGAAATATATGAAATATACCACAAAAATTTATAGGATGCCACTAAAGCTATATTAAAGAGGACAGTGACAGGTACAATGCACATATTAGGAAAGAAAAAAGTGCTAAAAGTGCTGAAAGTGCTCACTTGACAAAATGAAGAACCAAAAAATTTTTTAAAAATCCAGTAGGAGAGAAATAATGAAAACAAGAACAGAAATCAATGAAATAAAAAAGGAATGTACAATTTGAAAAAAATCAATAAAGCCAAAAGTTTATTCTCTAAAAAGGCTAATAAAACAAGCAAATCTCCAGCAAGACAAATCAGAGAAATCTGAGGAAAGACATACTATACCAGTATCAGGAACAAAAAAGATATTTTAGATCCAACTAACACTGAAAAGATAAGAGGATACTAAAAATAAGCTTATACCAAATAATTTGAAATTTTAGATGAAATGAACAAATCTCCAGGGGGAAAAAGCTTACTAAAACTCATATGCAAACAAAAAAAGTAGATAATTGACTATTCCAATAGTTATTAAATAAACAAGTTCTGTAATTAAAACCTTTCTCACACAGAACATTCCAAATGCAGATGGCTTTATTAGTACATGTTACAAAGGATGAATATAGCATTAAGCTTACAAAAGCTCTTTCAGAGAAAAAAGCCACAGCAATTCTCAATTTGATTCAAAGGCCAGCATAACCCTGTTTCTCAAATCTTAAAAGGTCATTACAAGAAAAGAAAATTACAGGCTAATCTCTCACGAACATAGGTGCAAATGTTCTAAAGAAAACCTCAGCAAAAACATCAATATATAAAGGATTATACATCATGACAAGATGACAATATTCCAGAAATATAAGGTTGGCTTAACATTTAAAAATCATCTGACATAATTCTCCACATTAACAGAATGTAGAAGAAAAACATTATGAATATCAATAGACACAGAAAAGGAATGTCATGAAAATCAATAGTAAATTATAAAAAACCAGGAGTAGATTGACATTTCTTTAACAAATTAGCTATAAAAGAAATCAGAGTAAATATTTCTTAATAGCAAAATATTAGAATCCTTCTCCTTAGGATCAAGAATGAGATAGGGAAAACTAGTTATCACTTCTATTAAATACTATGTGAGAGACTCTAACCATGCAATAAGGCAAGAAAAAGAAATAGAGATTAAAAAGAATGAAATAAAATTGTCATTATTTATAGACTGTATATACAGAAAAACTATAATAGGACCACATACATAGGAAACTCAAGACAATGTACATAAACACCAATAAAATTAATGAGTGAATTTAGCAAGGTCAAGTCAATACACAAAATTTTACTTGTTCTAGATAACAGCAAAAAATTATAGTGAAATTTTAAAAGATGCACTTTATAACTGCATTCAAAAAAAAACCTAAATACCTAAGAATAAATCTAAGAATGTTATATAAGACTTCTTCACATAAAACTATACAAATTTGAGAGAAATTAAAGACCTAAAATAAATGAAGGGATCCACCACTGTTCCTGGGTTGCAAGATGTTAACTTTCTAATTCTCCCCAAATTGAACAAGAGATTTAATAATGTGAATCAAAATCCAATTTGAGGAGTGGGGGATTCGAGCTGAACAAAGTGATTTTTAAAGTTCTAAGCAAATGCAAATGGTCAAAATAGGCAAGACAAACCTTGATGAAAAAGGAAAAAAAAAAAGGACTGATCCTACAGAAATGAAGGCTTTTACTAAGGCTAAGTGACTAAAGATAGTTCAGTATTTTGTACAAGAATAAAAAGATCAATGAAACAACAGAGAATTCAGAACAAACCCAAACTCTTAATTTATGACAAGGCAACATTGCAGAGCAAGGAAAAAAGAACTGTCGTTTCATTAACTGGAGTTGATACAACTGAGTAACTACATGGGAAAAAAACGAATCAATTAAAAACAGTAATGTGAAAGGAAAGACAATAAAGCATCTTTGCAATGAAAAGAGGTGACAGTGAAACTGATAATAGATTTCTTACACTGCATACAAAAATTACTGGCCACAAAAGACTGACAAACTGAATTCGTTATACTCATACATCTTATCATAAATAGATATAGTTACAGACTTCTGTTCCTCAAAGACACTACGATGAGAGTAAAAATGCATAACACAGAGCAGGAAAAGATATTTTAAAAAACACACATATATATCCAACAAAGGTCTCATAACTGAAGTATATTAAGAACTCCTACAAATCAATTATTTTTCTTAAAAAATATAATAGAAAAATTTAACACATATTTGCAGAAATATGTCAAAAAGGAGTGTATCTAAATGGTCAACACATATATAAAAAGGTACTCAACTCTGTCATCAGAGAAATAAAATCGCAATGAAATACTCTTTAAAAAAAAAAAAAACCCAATGTTGGAAAGGATAAGAAACTGGAATATTCACGTACAACTAGTGAAGAGTAAATTGATACAATCACCGCAGAAAACTTTGGGCAGTGTTTGCTAGCAAGAACCCACACTTACCCTATAACCCAACAATCCCACTCCTAGACACAAACACGGGGTGCCGAAAGCTACGTGCCAGAATATTCCCAGCACTGTCCCTCATGGTCACATGACGGGATGCAGCAGTAAGCGTGAACTGTACACAGGATGAAATGATGAGGCTCTCTGACCACGACATGCGTGGACAACACAGACAGGGAAATCTCACCTATGGGGTCGGAAGCCAGAAGGGAGATGACCGTTCGGGCTGAGGCGGGGGCAGCGGCTGGGAGAGGACGTGAGGGAGGTCCCAGGACACGAGCGCTGCTGTGTGTTATCGGAGCGATCGTTTTGCATGAGTGGGTTCACTTTGAAAAATGCATGGCTCTCAGAGTTTATATACTTCTCTGTACATATGTCATATTTCCAACAGAAGTTTATTTAAAAATAGAGTATGTAAAAAGTGAGGCAAAAGGAAAAAAAAACTATAAACAAAGCCACAACACAGAAGCAGGACATGTTTACTAAGCTGACTCGTGTGTGAAACACACTGCTATGAGAAATACGGACTGTGTGTACGATTTACAGTCCTCACAAAGGGTTTTCATTTGCCAGAATATGTTTATACAAACAGATATATCTGGTATGGAAGCAGGATTAGGAGAAAATAATAGGACTTGAGAGATAAAAGCATCCATGTTACTTAATCTGAAAGTATTTTTAAAGAATAGTTTTAAGAGAATCACTATTCTGCACCTATATTACTGACCTATTCAGTTACAACTCATATTACAACAAAATGATTAAAATATCATGAAGCCACTAAGATACCTTCATTGACTACAAGTTACTCTTCTTCAATATGAATTCATCTATTCATACATTCAAAATATTCATAGAGAAACTCACTCCTAGACATAATTAATTTATTCGACACATGTACTGAGCCCTCTTATGTCATGGTACACAGGAGCAAGAAGGCAGATAAACCTCTAACAGGGCTAATGGCCTAATAGAAAAGACACAAAATAATAAGTATTATAAACTGTGCCAAGTATTATGACATGGGAAGAACCAAATGGCACAGAAACACAACAGGGACATCTAAGCCAGTTTAGTGAGATTAGTGACAGTTTAGAGTTAAGCCAACTCTCGCAGAAATTACTTAGTATATTCCCTTATTTCACAAATCTGAGATACTAAAACGTGTCCAAGTGCAGTGAACGAGGTGACATTAAACTGAGGACATGGGCATCACGGCCGGGGGGCGGCTGAGTAATCCGGGCAGAGGGAACAGCCTCCACCAAGCACAGGGACGAGAATGAGCCCAACACTCAGAGACTGTCAGGCCCTGCAGGACGAGAAAAGGCAAAGTCCTTGTCCTTAAAGAGTTCACTCTTAGAAAGACAAAAGGACGTGTTTAAACAAACCTCAATCCACCTCTATTGATTGGCTTGTGGATGTGTGAGGATGTAAAGGATGGCGGCTGTCATAAAGAAACAGATGACCACACGGGAGTCACAGACTGGCAACAGCTGTCTGCCACAGGCCTTCGGATGCTTTCTCAGTTGAAGTTCCATGATTCTAGACTCAATACAGAGTCTGTGTTTCATACAAACGCTATTCTTAAAAATAACATAGACGCTGGAACACAAAATTTATAAATAAATGTGAAGTGAATATCAGAGCTTGTAAAAATTAAAGTTCCCTGGAGCCCTCATCACGTTAATGCGACCAGTCCTCCATGGTCCTAGATCTGCCACGAGCTCAGGTGTCACCTTACATAAAACTGCCTCTGTGGCTATCAGTTAAATCATTTATTAAATGAAAAGATTAAAATCTATTTTCTCTAAATTATTTTTCAGTTTTAAAATCCTGTGATGCTAAGCTTAAATTACTGGATGTCAACCATCCCTCACGGGGACATCACAGAATCTATGCACAGCAATTTTTAAAAATGCACATATTTTTATAAACCAGAAGTAAACAATTAACCAGAAGAGTAAACAGACACATGCACAGCATCAAGGAACACAGCTTAGGGCAAGTGATCTACGACGTTTTCCTTTCCTCACGGAGTTTAATTTTTAAAATGTAAACAAAAACAGAAGCAATACTTCTTGATCTTAAGAAACACAACTTGCAAACAAAAAACAGGTGTAGCTAATTAAAAAACAAATTATATCATTCTGTTTTCATTATTTTATTTTCCAATGCTCTCAAAGGTTGAAAATAGAAAACAAGACAAAACGAAGAGAAGGCAAAATGCCTCAGGCCAGACTGATGCCAACACATTCCTTACAGTGTGTGACTAGGTCCCACTCAAACCCCACATCACTCTCCAGATATGATCACTTCCAGACAAGAACAATTACTCTAAATTCATGCTCTTCAAAACCATCTGCTCCAGATTCAATCAACAAACATTATCTTATCCCATGCGTATGGAATCCTACAATTTTACACTCAATGCTTGCTAAATTCTGATGTTCTTTGTGAGACTGTAATTAAGTTCCTTTAATAGAAACTAACAACAAACTTTAACTGTTCCCAGGAATAATGCTTTTTAGAATTACTACCTACCCTACAGACAATTACAAGAAGTAACAGGAAAAATAAGCATCTGGATCTCAGATTTGGATTGTAAAAGTCAAGAGTAAAACATCCTCATAATATACTCAGACACATGAAGACTGAAAGTGAGTATAACAAAATGGAAGTCTCTCTTTTAAAAGTGTACTTTCTTCAAAATATCGGAACTCCAGGAATTCTGTTGGAGCTGGAGTCTTGGCTCTCCCTTGCCTCAGCATCATGACAGACAAAGAGGTAGGTATCACTGGATAGGTCGCTGGGAGAGTTCCATTTCTCACTGCTTGTTAACAGGGAGCAATCAAAGGCACACCTCAGAGAGGGCGCGGCTCCTGCTTTATTTACATCACTGTGGTGGGTGAAACCTAAAGTGATCGCGGGAGCCAGGTCTATTCTGAACCCCTATCACTTTTAAAAGTAATGGCTCGCTGGAAGGCGCCCTGGTCTCACGACCTGAATCTTGAGCCAAGATGTCACAAACAGCTTGAGTCTGGATGGATCTGTGCTCTGCCCTCGTCGTGAATAAGGAAACGCACTATGATTTCTGAGGGTCTCTGACTCTGAACCATCAAGATGAATTCACTTCGCCGGTCGGAGGCATCAACAAACTTTCCTAAAAATAGAGCTTTTAGTTTCGAATTTTTAATATCAAATTAAAATGCTGAGTTAAAAAAAAACCCTGTGGATTAGAGCATAATTCTGACGCCAAAAGAGGCTGAAGATCTGCACCATGGTGAACTAAAGCAAGGCCCAAGGATGAGAGGGACCAGGGCAACGGTGAAGGGTCTGCCTGGCTCTGCCCAACCTCGGAGGTGGGGCGCAAAGGGGGAGGGCGGGCCAGCTGTATTCACCCCTTTAACAGAAGGTACTAAATCTCTAATGACACACCGTTAAAACTGGGAAATAATCGCAAATCCCCGTTTCCACAACTCGCGATCACCCCTCGTTGGCCGCAGTTCCCAGCCGGCCGGAGGGCCGCTCTGGACTCCCCGCCGCGCCCCGCGACCGCCCAGGTACAAACGAGGCACTGGACGACGCACTGTGGTCTTTAGGGCGCTCGATCCAGGCTCCACTATTTACTTCCTGAGTGCTCTTGGGAAAGTTCCTTCACCTCTCTGACCTAAGTTTCGAAACCTAGAGAACGAAGACGACCTCATAAGAGGCTGTAAGACGTGCATTAACGCATGTAAGGCGCTTCAAACAGGGGCTGCTACAAAACCACTTCCTCCCCGAAATCTCATTTGCATCTCCACTTTCTTTGGGTTCTCCTCCCGTCCCTCCAGCCACCCCAGGCCGGCTCTTTGCCATCAGCCCAGCCTTTGCCCCCTCCCTCCTCACGAGCATTCGAAACCTCCTCGATCACTCGATCACTCGATCACTCGCAAACCCCCAGCACGCCACCTGGGACCTGCGCTCCCTGGGACCCGCCAGGTGCCTGCCAGCTGCGCTCTGGGAGGGGCGGGCCCAGTGTGCGCGGAGCCCGGCTCCACCAGCACTGAGCTCCACTCTCGCTGAGTGATTTCACTCATTTCAGCGGCTTCAGTCACCTTCTAACTGCTGACGACTCCCAAGTCCTTACCTCTCTCTAACCAAGACTCTCGTCTCCAAACCTGCAATTCCGAGGCCTGCAGCTTAGACAATGCAAAGGATAAAGAGGGGTGGGGGTGGGATAGTGGCAGGAAGAAGAGATCACAACAGAGTAGAGCGATGAAAACAGTTCAAAACTTTAAAAAAAAATTTAAAAGTGCAAATTCTGAATAAATTTTTAAGATCAAACCGACGGGATCTGATATAGACCAAAGGAAGAAGGAATGAAGAATGATCCTTAGAAATGACTTTTATTTAGACAGACTGATTTTATTTTTTGATTGTTTTAATTAGATAGAAAACCTTTCCTTAAGTTTTATACTTTTATAGTCTTGGCATGACAACTCAAAGAAGTTTCCACTAGCGATGTACATGGTATATTTCACTTAGAGCTTAAACAGAATCAAAACTACCACCTGTTTTTCCGAGACAAACCAGCTCCAGCCGTTTCAAGTGGACAGTATACGTAATGATAAGATAGCCAATTCACTGGCCAAAAAAGAATTCCATGTCTTACATAATATCTATAAAATTTATGAAGTAGGAAATATCCCAACATCACAAAAATAACTATCACTATATTTCAAAATTACGAAACAGAGGGGAAAGTTTGTTGCTTTATGAGACGCTGTATTTCATACTTACTGCTCACTCGTCCAGCTGCAGTGATGAATAAAGACACGATCCCTTATAACACGTACTGCGGTGGCAATCGTGCCACTTATGCCAATTCAATTTTGCTACGCTGCACACCTGCGGTGGACCCACGTGTGGGACGAGGGAGGCAGCGGAGGGGAGAGACTGTGACTCTGCCTACGGGTGACATGACAGTTCCCAAGTTCTACAAGGAAATCCATCAGGGAGGCTCTCCCCCAAACAAACTGCATCTGTCCCTAGCCCGCATGTGACTGCAGGGGAAGGCCACTGCTGATCCAGATTCAGGAAAAATCACTACTGCAGCAAGGCAAAGGATTCTGCATTTCCTCGATGTCTCAGACGAGGACAACCACGACTATTCCATAAAATACTAGGAATATTGCTAACATTCAAGTAAGCTTCCACCAGAGAAATGCATAAGTACAGATAAAGTAGGAAACTTTTTGTTTTTAAAGAGAGAAAGGCCCTAAATGAACCACGACCACTGCTGCCAGGCTTTATTTTAAACTCTATAAGAACTCTTAAAATATGTGATCCCTACTGAGCAGGTGTGGAAACGGAGTTCGGGAGGATAAGTGGTCTGCCCAACAACTCTCAGCTGAGAAAGGGCAGTGCTGGCATTTGAACCTAGAGCTCACCATAAGCTGTCCACTAACTCCCACTACTTCCCTGGACTTTATTAAAAAATACGGAATTTTCACAGATCCAATATTTTAATTCTAACTTACAAAACCACACTGGCAGAATTCAAAACACTGTGGAAAATGTTAGGAAGAGAACTCGTCTTAAAAGCTGGACCGTTGGGTACTTTATACATATTACATCCACCATAAATTCTTGTTAAAGCAAGCTAGTGTAGGGTGAGTGGGAGGACTAAGAGCTATAAATATCTCAGAACTCTAGTACAGAGATAAAGTTTTCCATCTCAAAAAAAGCTACGTTATAGTAATTAGGTTCAGTATTGTTACTAGACCCACTTAAGTGTAATAATGACAAAATCATTGTTTAAATAAGAGTTTCCATTCTTCCTGCTCTGTGATGCTATCTTATCAAAGCCCAAGTCTTTGGTATGAACACGCTGAAATGATGTGTAATCAGCAAGGATGCTAAAGATAAATTCTTAGAGACGTGAAGCAAATACTTCCTCTCACTGTAAACAAAATGACCGAGTCTACTCCTTGAAGAAATCAAGCTCTATTTATATTCACTCTCCTGAAATGGCACAGGCAGCCTTAGAAGGAGAAGTTTATAATAAATCCCTATATTTGGAAAACACTGTTGCTAAGCACCTTCTAACATTCAGCAGAGTTTATATAACTCATGTCTCTGCTACATAATTAACATTGCATGTTTTCCAAAAAGTGTGGTATGCTTATCTATGCTGTTAATTTAAAACATTATAAATTTGGAGGGAATTAATAAAAGGCTATGCAACTAATTAATTAGAAAGGCAGCCTAATCCCAGGAGGAATACAAACACAGACATGAAATGTCAGGATGTGTCAGAGCTGAGCTTGTAAACAGCTTGTCCCCTTGAGATAAAACATTTCAAAATGCAGCTGCTCTTTGCTTAAAAAGGTGAGCTACAAAACATTAGGCTTTTGGACAAGTCACCACATATCAAACCATACTCCAGCTCCAAAGTTAATTATAAAGGAAATATAACATTTGAAAATAAGCTTCACACCCAACCCTCAGCATTAAACATCACGTCTGCTCGGATAATGAGAGATTCTGGTGTTGAAAGCAACATGACCGTAGCATTTTCGACTTTCACATTCATTATGGAGACCAAGTTAAAAGATATAGAAAATATTTCATAACACAAGAAGAAAAGATAGGAAAGTTGAGAGAAAGCACAGTGAAAAAGACGCAGTGTCACTCTTACACACTGTGGAAGGGACTGTAAACCTTTGGCCTCTGGAAAGGCTTGCACAGATACGTACTGCAGGGATCGTGAGCTTTTGTATTAGAATCCATAAGCGATAACCTTTAGACTACAAAGAGTCAGGAACATAGTTCACGTAGGTTTTATGAAACCCTGGATCACTTCTGTATGCTATTACTAGACACCTGTGCACCGCGTTCTGTTAAAAAGAGCAGCTTCCCCGACGGGAAGGAGGAAGACCACCCACCAGCCAGCGCACACCAAGGCTCAGAGACACATGGGTCCACGAAGCAGAACCAAGCAAATGCTACTAGGAAGAACGTGTGTCTGCATTCTCATTCGTATTTCAAACTGTTCATTCTTAACTGTTTCATTAGTTGTGGCTTTTCCATCTTTCAGAATTATTTATCATTTTTCAGTTTTATTCAGAACCATTATACATACCTGCAGGACAAGCGTGGATACTCATTTTCTCCTAGAGCAGGAAAGTCCAGTGATACAGTGTGGAATGGTAAATACTATCACATAAAAACTCTGGGAGGAAACTCGAAACTCTCAGAGGCAGAGAATCACATTCCCTAAATTTAACGCAGTTGGTGAAATCGGTTAGCGACTCTGCAGAAACCAGAGCGCTGTCTGGCCCAGGTGCGTGGATCTCGGGGTGCTGTCCCTCACCAGCGGCATTAACGCCACCTGTAACTTGATAAAAATGCAAAATTCCAACGCCTGCTCGAGGGCGAGCGCAAGACCCGCGCTTCGAACTCCCATGGGAAACGCTCTGCGCACTGACCTGGCCCCCACCTCCCCTCCCCCCTCCCCACTCCATGCAGTCCTCGGAGGGGCGGCCTCCCAGGTGAACAGGATGCAGAACAAGGTTAAGAACCAACGACCTACACCCGGGGCTCTCAAAGTGTGCTTCCCAGACCAGCAGCAGCAGGGCACCTGTCATACGTTCGCGGGCACAGCCACACCTGCTGAGTCAGGAACTCTGGGAGTGGTGCTCGCCCGCAACCTCGTGCCCTAAGTTCCCCAGGCGATTCTGATACACCACGGAGTTTGAGAACCTGTGGTTCTCCGCTCCGAGTGATCCGTCCTAAGCTGACAACACGTGAAATGAATCGGAATTCCGCGGAAAGGAATTAGTAACAATCACGTGGGCACGCAGGACATGTCGCCTGGAGCTGGAGTCTCCCCTTTCCTCACATACCTGGAGGTCAAGGTGCCTTACTTGCCAGGTGAGCCAGCAGCCATTCTCAAGCTGTCCCCTAAGCACAGCACAACTGCTGACCAATGAAAACGCTTCCTGAAAAGCTATGGTTTTAAGCAAAATATACGTAAAGTCCCCAACCATAGCCAGAGTCGAGAAATCTTTCAGTGGGAAGCCAAAAATGGACTGGAAATGTTCGAGAAGACAGCAGCAGTTACTGAAGGAAGGCATCACAGGATGGTTACACCTTGTCCACTGTCCCCTATAAAGGTGTTGATAGCCATTGGGCATTGTTCCCTCGGCACAGAGCGGGACTCTTTGAAGGTGAGAGGGAGGAGGAGGTGAATCTCACCAGAGGTTAAAGCCGCGTCTCAACTCAACTCCGAGATTCATCAGCACTCTCACTAGACTACCGAGGCGAGGGGGGTGGCCACGCCTCACTACATCCCCAGCTTTTGCACGCACTTCTCCCATCGAATACTTCCTGGGCACCTATCACATACCAAAATCATTAACATCACCTCCAAATGTTAAAATGGTACCGTGACTTTAAAAAAAAATAAATAAACGATTCTAACTGTGTGTGTAATTATAAGGTCACTGTAATGACTGTGACTGCTTCCACTTGCCCAAGGAAATGTGCCACGTTAAAAAAAAGGGGGAGGGACAGTTTAAACTTCCCTAGGCAGCCATTTTAAAACACGGAGAGCCACTCATATCATCCCCTAATGACTGCTCTCAATTTCAGTAGGATGCCACGTGAAGCATTCATGCCTTTTGATTTCTAACTAGGATAGCAGTTCGACGTCACCACAGGGCTGAGCGTCTTCTTCCCGCTCCGTGCACGCGTCATGATACGTGGGGACGCACCTGCTCGTTCAGCAGGTGCGACAGGCTTGTCTCACTCATTCTATCGCACTTGAGCAAAATTCTGCTTATAATGTAGAATTTTAGAGTTGTTTTATCTTTCTTTCTGAGTTACACTATTAACTGATTTTATAATTTACTCAAGTCCTCAGTCAGAAATTATAAAACTGTTTCAGTGAGAAACGCAGTTAGCTTCTCCATCCACCCCGGCCTGCTCTGTGGCATTATTTTGAAGAACATGAGGAAGAAAGCCCCGACGACGCACCTGAGTTTCAGCCATTCAAACAGGACAGAAGGGAGGACAGCGAAGGTCCGGGGTGGGGAAGGTGGCTGGACGAAGCAGCCAGTGAGGCCGGGGCATGTCAGTGTGTCACCTGGAGATTTCTTTGTGGTTTTCTCCTTTCCTCCTTTTAACTCTTCCTATCTTTATTTTTTTTTTAACTCATGTCTGTCTTCTCCTTTATGTCTAGGGAGTGCCACATTTACAAGGGCGCTTAAGATGACGTCTGCTTCGACCTCAGTTTATAAGTGGAGAAAAGTGAGGTTCAGAAAAGGCAAAGGCCCCACCGAGATCACGAGCCTGACTCAGAGGCGGGGCTGTCCAATTCATCCAAACCCCTGCCCCGGAGGCGGTTCTGTCCAATTCAGGCCCCCCTTTCCCCGCCGCCCCCCCGCCTCTTTAGAAAATCCCTTGCAAAAATTTCTAGCACACTGTTCTTAAACTTTATTCTGCTATGTGGCATTAAAGAACAACACCACACAACACAACACACTTTAGCGTTTAAGCGGTACACGCAAAACCACGTATTTCCCTTGCTGGACACTTTAATAACAACATTTATCTTTTTAAGAAATGACCTTCTCATAATCTGATTCACTGATAAATTAGAGAAAAATAGATCAGTTTAGTACCGGATAAGCTGCAACTATCAAGGTGCATCCCAGCCGTCGCTGCATTCGCTGCCTGCACACGCCACGCACACCTTCACACAAGCCACGCACACCTTCGCACACGCCACGTACACCTTCGCACAAGTCACGCACACCTTCGCACAAGTCACGCACACCTTCACGCACGCCTCGTACACCTTCGCACACGCTTCTTCCAGTAAGAGGCCTTGCTCTGAGCCTATCACAGCTTCTCAATTAAATGCAACATAGTAAGGGGTAAAATTTCTCAAATTTTCTTGCCATTTCCCTCAAGTTCCTGGGGGTGCTACAGGTCCGTGAAAGTGATGGTCCTATTTACAGCTAGTGACTTATGTCTTCACTTTTCCCCCGAAAGTTTCAGAACACAATTTCTGGACTACACTTACTTGTGAAAACATGGATATTTTCTACCTTATAAATTGATCCTACCCTTGGTTTTATAGATAAAATAAAATTTCAAAACCTTATGCCACTCTAACGAAAGTCTAGTTTGTGATTTAATTAAGAGCATGGGTTTGGAGTGAGATGGCCGAGTTTAAACCAGCTCCGCCACACGCCAGCAGGGCTGGCGAGGACGGAACCAAAGGACGTGTTCCCATCCCGCCTTCTCATGCCCCTCCTCCTGCCTGCAGGACCCTTCCCGTTCTCTCAGTGTCTGCTCAGATGTCACTTCTCTATAGCCACAGCACTTCCCTTCCCCACAGGAACGTCACAGCGCTTTGCACAGATGTTCGAGTGCGTATCTCACTCACGGTGGACTGTTTACAATCTCTTTCCTTCATCAGACTGTTTCTAGACAGCAGGAGTCCCAGATCCCAGAGCCTTCCAGAAGGCTTGTACTGCAAGTCAGGAAATGTCTGATAAAGGATGCTGAAGGCTGAATCCTCACCTGGACAGGTGGGTCCAAAACAATGTCTACAATGCCACGGGCACAGCTCAGACACACTGTGGGGTCGGTGCTAGGCCACCGCCTAAAGCCAGGGTCTCAACAAAGCGCCTCTCTGCTGGTGGAAGGGCTTGTCTTCACGTTGCACAACTTTGAAGTGCAATAAAGCAAAGCGCAATAAAACGAGAGCATGCCCCTAATCCAGATCTTGTTATCACCTAATGGGAAGAAGGACGCAAAGTTGTCCACTGATACGTCTGCTTCTTCACCACTAGGGAATTCGGTGCCACGATCAAAGCCATCATTTCCTGTGAAGCAAGAGACACCAGACTGAAAGGGACCTCGTCCCAGAAGGTGCACACTTGCCTTGTAGCCTGCAGTTCCCCCCGGAATGTGAGTCCTCTAACGTGGGAACTGTGACAGTGACCAAACAGAACGAAAGAAAACTGATTTTCTCTACGAAGAGGAAGATAAAGCCTCCTGAGTATGTCTTTCACGTTTCCTTTCACACCTGTTTTTCCTGCACACATCAGGCCCGATTAGAAGGATCAAAGGACTAATGGAAGGGTCTGGAGAGCCTACTGAGCTACATGAACTATGAATCAATGATCTGAAGGTAGTAGTTACTGTATTTCTGTACTAAAGCTCTAAAATAACTTAATTTCCAACTCAAGAATTCAACAAGGGTTATACTTTCTTTAAAGTATCTTATGAAAATACTGGATAGGCCACAGAACTGGAACTACTGAATGCTACAACTGACAAAAATTCTTCCGAAGTATAAAAGGACTTAGAAACATATGTCCACACAAGAGAAAGGAATAAATGAAAGGAACCTAAGATTACTGGCAAACGAGGGATGGTCTGAGGTTTGTGTTCAGCCTTTAGAGGTTACCAAGAGATAAAAACATCCTTTTGGGATAAAAACAATGACAGCAACACACACATAAAACCATCAGATCGTTTTCAATAAATTCTTACTTGCTTGATCAAACTTTCAATAGCTTATGAAAGGAACCTGGATTTGAATACCTTTTCGACAACTGAAATCACTGAAAAATAGCCCAGACATTAAAAGGTCTTGGGGGCCTCCCTCCACGTGACTATAGTCATGCCATGGGGAGGCTCTTAAGTCAACGAGTCACGTGACTAGTCGCGGCCCTTACACATTAGCAGACGCCAACACCCTGGCACGACCCCTGAGGCTCAGAATCCTTAGGTTCCGCCGAGAACTTTCACAGCACTTCGACAAACGCGAAGCTGATCCTTAAGGGAAAT
>KE755705.1:356-11078 GCA_000465285.1 Eidolon helvum | reverse complement strand
GCACATGTTGCTCTATGACTGTACACACACAGTGTTACGAACTAGTTACATTTGTTATAAAGATTATTTAAAATTTGCCATTTTATTGTGAAATTTTTAAATATATGGGAAAGTGGAAAAAGTTTTACAATAAACACTTATATACCCATCATCTCAACTCTAATACTAACATTTTACTCTACTTGATTTATCACATATCTATTCATGTGTCCATCTTTCTTTCCAGATTGATATATTTTAAAAGACTGTTTTAATTTATTTAAGATAATGGGTATTTCCTAAGTTCTTAAATTTTAATAAGAAAAGAAACAGGTTGCTGCTTATTTTGGCATCCAGGGCATTAGAATAGAATTTTATAGTATGTTAAATCACTGTACATTTGACTCTTAAAATTTACAAAAGCCAAAAATGAAAATTGTGTTTCGAAGCTGGCACTCATATACAGTGACAGATAATGTCATGGTGGGTGACAGAGGAACTAGGTTAAAATGAATTTTAACATTTAATTAAGATGTTTAGTCTAAACTAGAAGCAATGGATAAAGTAATCATCATAATTAATAATGCTGTTAGAAAAATAACCACAATTGACTTCATTCTTCTTTTGGTGGACATTGATGGGCATTGTCTCTTTTTCATCTTTATTTAATTAGTCTGTTTCACTGCTAATTGACACTTGTACTAGTGAGTAGTAAGAAGGAAGTATAAATAACAGTATCCAAATTGATTTAAGTCATGCAATGAGATAATGAATCATTTCATTGCTAATTAAATAATTCAATCATAGAATATTGATTAATAGAATCATATGTAGAATGTTGGAACCAGAAAGTCTCTTACAGATCACCTATTCCAAACTCCTCATTTTGCTGATGGGAAGACTGAGGCCCTGAGAAGAAAAAGGATCTTTTTCAAGATCGAATTTTTCTGAATCATACATAACTGAAACATTACGCTAGTATGTCTAAAAGCTGCCTTCCTTCACTACTAGCAAAGTGCTGTAAAGAAAGATTTCACTTTCCTAGTCTAGATTCTTACTTGGGTTCTTCTAGCTTTGACATTTCTTCATTATCTGATTGGACTTCAATTGCAACCTGTCATGTTCTGTGTTTTTTAATTGCACTTATATTTTAAATGACACTAGACTTAAGGTTAATTAACAGTAGAAATTGATAGCTTAATGGACAGTGGATTCCTTTTTAACTTGCATATTATTCTGGTTTTTTCTTACTAACGCTTTTTTTCAGTTTTCCTGAGTTATCAAGACTTGCCCAGTGGGGTGAGAGATTCCTCTAAATACCATCAGAAGCAGATGTAGGTTTTGCAGCCTCAAGTTCATACAATTGGGGCTTCAAATACAAAATTAAGGGTGAGAAAGAATATTTTAAAGGGCTCATATAAGTGAGGGTTGCTGAAGCTTAAGCTTCATTAACTTCACTTTAACCCACCTGTGAATGCCAGAACACATAAATTAGGTAAGTAAATACTTTTTATTGCACAGGGAACGTACAAAAGGAAGTAATATTGTCTAAGTACCTACTGTGTGACTGGCATTGTGCTAAGCACTTTACATGTTAGTATCTTATTTAACCCTCACAAAAGGATGAGACTGATATTATATATAATTTTTATTTCATAAATTGAGCATAGCTAATAAATGAGAAAAACAGAGTTTGAACCTAGGTCTTTCTGATTCCCAAACCTGTGCTCATTCCACCATACACTTATATAAGAATAGCTGTTATCACAAAACTCTGATAATCACAAAAATAGAAATATCAAATATTGACAGCAGAGGGCTTCCATTCATAAAGAATAAGAGAGAGACTCAGATGATGATAATTTGAGACAGAATACTTTATTTGCCACAAGAAAGGTTTCAAGGATAAAACCGTAACTCTTTGCCAATGGTGGGAGGATTTTAAGAAATATAAACATGAAATAGCTTTTTATTTTTCAAGCACCACTTTTAACCATGCTTTCTTGATCCCCCATTCTGTCCTTTAGCAACATCTTTAGCAGATTTTATCAGTGTGTGGCCATTTTAATTTATTCAGATTTTGCTCAATTCAGTGTAAAAATCCAAAAACCTTTCCCACCTTCTACTCCAGTGTAGACCAGAGCCATTACCCTACCTGTTCGGAGACCAGTCTGGGGGTTAGGGAGTGGTAGGGGACTCAGGGTTAACTGATTCTGAAATAATTCTACCTCATTCCTTTTCCCAAACCAATTCCTTTGGTGTTGGGGACAAGGAAGGGGAATAGTGGACATAGAGGTCTTCTTACATAATCTGTTGGTCACCTGCTTTGATTGTTGATCCCAGTTTGTCCAGTTTGGTAGCCTCTGTAGCTGTGTGGTCTTTGCATATGGGAAGTGTGTAGCTTTCCTGAGGCGCCATTCAGCTCCATCCCAGCCTCTCCTATCATGGAAGATCACCTCAGAAATGAGCTCTTTGGCTTTTACAGGTAGAGAAGCATGCTATTTACTCAATATCTCTGTAGATATTCCTACCTTTTTTATTCTTTGTACTAATGTTCTCTTCTAAGATCCATGACTGAGATGGTTTCTCCCATATTCTTCCACAATATACCTTGCCATAATCTGGCACTGCCGATGTAGGCAACTCCAGCAGGACTCTAGGTCTTTCTGATTCCCAAACCTTTAGAAATATCTATACCAGAAAAGGATATGTTTCGATGTTTTCTTATGCTTCCCAAAAATATTAGCTCTCCTAAGAACTCTCTCATCATTCTCGTGTCTCATGGCATTATCAAGATGAGATTTCACACTCATCCAGGAAGTGAGAGACATATTATTTTTTTGCAAGCACCCCTGGTCTCTCTAAATGATTCTCTTGACACTCTCTTGGCCTCCTTTGGCCTGTGTTAATGATTTAAAGCACACCATCCACTCTCCCATAGGGAGAGGAAGAAGTAATTTCCCATTAGAAACACACTACAATTTTCAAAGCTAGTGATTCCACTCTCCATACTCCTTATATATATATTAGGGGATGAGTGATGTATCTGTCCCCAATTGTTACAAGTCACTTGGAAATGTGGGGTAAGTTAGAGGTTCATGTCCAGGTTTAGACCTTAGTCACTAACATTCTGTTAAAGGATTATTTGGACTGGTAGATTTCATGGCCACTATTTGATTAGGGAATGCTGCCTAGCTTCTGTGGTAGTTGCAATAGATCTAGGGTTTCTAGAACCTGAAGGAATAATGATAGAACTATAGTAACTAAATATGTGTATTTAAAAACGAATGGAGTATCATTAGTTTGTTCACCTGTGCATATGGATGGCATGGCATAGTGGGTAAGAGTTTGGGTTTTGTGTCAACCTAGGAATATTAATTAGCACTAAGTTTACATTCATAATAAATTTTGTCAGTTTTTTAAGGTCCATTTTTTTATAGGAATTTATATTAGACACACAGACCATAGATTATGTTGTAGACTTAATGTTTGTGTCCCCCCAAAATTCATATGTTGAAACATAACCCCTGATATGGTGATATTTGGAAATGAGGCCTTTGAGAAGTGATTAGGCCATGAGGACTGAATCCTCATGAATAAGATTCATGCCATTATAAAAGAGGTCCCAGATACCTCCCATGTCCCTCCTGCCATGTGAGGACACAGCAAGATGGTTGTCTGTGAGCCAGAAAGACAGTGTTCACCAGACACTGAATCTGCCGGCACCTGGAACTTGACTTCCCAGCCTCCAAATCTGTAAGAAATAAATTTATGCTGTTTCATATTCTGTTATAGCAGCCTGAACAGACTAAGATGGAATGTAATCACTAATATCATGAAAATGTTAGCTCAGTAGCACATTAAAGTCATCTGGGGTGTTCTTAAAAAATACTCATGCCAGGGCCCCACCACAAAACAGTAAAGTAGTAATATCCCAAGATATGATCCAGGTTCTGTTTCTAATGTGCAACCCAGTTCTGAAGCCACAGATTAGATGAGCCTATTTGTAATATTGTATTCATTACAACACAGAGAGCCTCTCTAAGCACCAGTGTCACCATGTTGTACAACTCCAAGGAGCATAATTCACAGCTTAGCCTCTGCAAATGGCACCTAGCAGAGTTGGGCAGTGCACAGCCTGTATGACAGTAAGTGGAATCCTGATGAAAACTCTTTAGAAATTTACAAAGAGTTAAAACAAGAATACTTAAGTGCCTGTTCAATTCCAGTGGTTCTCTTTATTATAGATATCTTAAGTAGGAAGGAAAAAGATAATCAGATTGCAATAGGATTTCTCATCTACAATACTGAAACAGGAAAGCTCTTGCAAAGCATCTGTGGACTACTGATCAAAAAACACCAAACAAGTAACAATCTTAGACCAAAGCAAAAATACCCTTTGCCATATATCTTAAAGTGAATACTCTGGCTTTCCTCTGGCAATGATCCTCCCTACCCCCACAGGGCAAAGGAGTCCAAGAAGTCAAGGGGCCATGCCTTGAGACAATGTTCCAGGACCCAGCAACTGGCTCTCCCTGTGCCACCATTTCTGGTATAGAACTGGAGTCAAATTTTGGTGGGAACCTGTCCTTTCTGGCCATTATTAAAGATAAGCCTGTCAAGGTAGGATACTAGAACATGATTTTGGTTTATAGCTTTAGAATATAGACATATGGTATGTGGACCTCTATTTTTTATCCTTGCTTTAGACCCCACAAATATTCGAAGAAGGCCTGATTATAACTCATGAATCATACTCTAGCCACACTATCAATATGTCAAAGATGTAATAAAACAAAGATATTTAGAAATACATGAGAATTCAGAGGTTATATCATCCATGAACCTCATATGAAGAAAACACTTGAATGAAAAAAAAGGTAACAGAACACTAAAGGAACCAAAACAGGAAAGGAAGAAGAGAGAAAACCATGGTAAGCAATATTTTATAGAAAAATGGAATAGATTAAAAAATTAGAAAATTTAGAATATATGCCTTGTGGACAAAATAAGGGCTCTAGAAATGAGATGTAATGTAAAGAAAATTTGAATAACTGCTTACCTATCTTAACAAAACCTAAAACCTGGGAATGGGGAAAGGACAAAATAAATGTCTCCCAAAAGTCTTTTTGCAGTTGTCATATGGTATTGCTGTGGGAATAGCTACAAAAAATGAAGACCATTCAAATATTCTAAAGGCCTCAGGTTATTGAAGAGAGGGCAATTAGGGAGCACCTTGGCAGAGGACACCATGCTTCTTGGCACAGGAGATGTGGGGGTGACTTAAACAACCATGATTACAGTCACAAGATGGAACATTATGCAGTTATTAAAAAAGAATCAATTAGATTTATATCAGTTGACTTTGAAGGGCTTTTTATGAATACTGTTGTGTGGAAAAAGACCAATGCAGTAAGGTATATAAAAAAATGACCTCGCTTGTGAAACAAGTAATTGAGAGGTAAAATCTCTCCTACATAGATATATTCTACATATAGAATTACATGAGCTCCAAAATATGGAGTGATACACAGGTTATCTGGGGTGTGATGGGGATTTGAAGGTGGAAGAGAGGGAAATGTTAAGTGAAAAAAGACAAGACAAAATGTTCATACTAAAAGAGTGTTCCTCCCTTTCCTTCAAAATAGTATTTCATTCTCAAGAAAGTCTTGGAAGTGCTAAATTGTACTAAGTAGGTTTCTTTACTGTAGGCCTTCATAGAATCATATTAAATAAAATAAACACTTTGAACCTTTAAGAGAAAGAAACATTATATAGAATACAGTTTAACCCAGATACTGTGAAATCCCTGAATTCAAAGCTTGGGCACTTTTGGAAGAAGGAAATACATGTTTTCTATCATCTGAGTCAAAAGACAGAATTGAAAAAGAAAATGTTGCACTATAAGTGTTTTCAGTCTTTTGCTGAATACTGTCAGGCTAGGAAAGATGCACAAGTATTTTGATAACTGACTTAGATGTTTTCAGGGACTCAGAAGATAGGATTGAGAGATTGCTCATCTAACAGGCATTGATTGACATGCTTTTTTGCTATCTAGCAAGTAGTTACAACTTTCGTGAGCAGTGGTTTCAGTTTTACAGTATTTCAGACTCTGAATGCAAAGCTCTAAATAATATGGACTCATAGAATCTGAAGAAATAACAGTATTAGTCAGGATGAGCTAAGGTATGGTACAAGAACAAATGGCTCCCAAATCTTTGAGCCTTAAAGTAACAAAATTCATGCCTTACCCACACTACAAACCTTCCATGGATTGGCTAGGGGCTCTCCCTTTACATTGTCCTCCCTTGAAAACCCAGGCTGTTGAAACAGCCACCATATTGAATGTTGCTGAATTCTGTAGCAAAGGGAAAAATTGAATGTAAAGGCTCTCAAAACTTCCATTCTGTGCAGTAGTGAAGTGTGTCACTCATGCTAACATGGCACAGGCCAAAGCAAGTCACATGGCCACACTTAACTTTTAATGGGTGGAGAAGTACAATCCACCTATGCTCAGAAGGATAGCTGTAATTTTGGGCCCTAAGCCTTACCACATGGTCCTCTGAAAGGCCATCCAATCTAAACCTGACCAAAATTCTGTGTTTGCTATGGCTAGTTTGTACATTTACATACACTTTCTGAAATCATACTCATACACTTATAAAATGACACTATATCTGTATCATTACTCTCAGTATTATAATTGTTTATCTGAGGGTGTTTTTATTTTGCTGTGTTTATTTATGAGCAGGGTCCTAAATTTGAGTAACCAGCTCAACATATGATTATATTATATTTTTGGTCTGCATACTGCATATTCTTATCAGGATTTATGTGTAATTTTCTAAATTCAATACATTTTAGAGAATATTTTGTTTTAACACAAATAGTACTTATTATAGAAAGGGAATGAAGAAGACCTAATCTTCAATTATCCTATGAATATTTTTTATGATATCCCAGGAGCTGTGGTCATGACCAAATGTTTGAGGGTAGCAAGGTTGAATGAAATAAAGAATAAAGAAAGAATACCTGGAACATATTTCTAGTCTTCATAAATCAGAACTTGTGTGCATGAAAGATGGTTTGATTCAAGATAAATTTAGTTCTATTTTATTTGTATTGCATTAGACTGCAGCATTCAATATTTACTAAATCATATATTGATAAATCACATTAATAATATAAAATTAAACATTTGAAACAGTACCATGCTCAAATATGGAAATGAGTGAACATCTTTCGTAAATCAGTTTTAAGTTGTTAAAAGAAGAAAGGTGGACTCGAAATATGTGAAGGGTAGAACCTTTTAAATTCTCATAATGTAAAACCTAATTCTCAAAATATATTTTTGGAGAATCTCAAATATTACTACTAGGGGCACTTAGGGAATGATTTTCCTTTGGGACATTTCTATGGCCTAGATAAGGTCACATTGAGCCAGGGATCAGCTTTCCAGTCTTTTCAAGTTTTTTTTTCTTAGAAAATATCTGGTAACTTCTTTCTAAAATCACTATTAAGAGCTAAAATGTTCAACCCCAGGCTTGTTACCTTGAATTGGAACATGAATTTAATTAAACAAAAACATGCATCTGGAATATGGGAGCATTTCTGAAACCAAAGGAGATCTAAGTTTTTTTTTTTTTTGAAATTATAGTAATAGGAAAAAGTCATTTCTAGTCCATTTGCAAATTTTTAATACTTATTAAAAAGAGGAAGTTATCAAAGTTGCTAAAGGCAGAACAATAATATTCCATATGGGGTGCATGATTTTAAAGTCCACATTTGAGCCTCTTCCCACTTCTAAGTAGTAGATTGTATTAGGTTCACACTGCCTATTGACAGGCATAAGGAATGGAACATTTGCTATGTTTCTATACCCTAAAGCTCCTTGGCCTGCTATGATCCTAAGCTGATCTGGTCCTCTGTGTCCTTCAACATCTTGCCCAACTTCCTTCATGCTCATTTTGAGAGTTTTCAGATTTTGCCTTTTGGGGGGATATAAATCACTAAATTCTGTGCACACCTATTTTGCAACATGATGCTTAACTCTTAAATGATGTCAAAATAAGTTTACTTCATTTTATGTCAAAACCAATCTAACATAATGAGTATTTGTCTCCATTTTAAAAGTAAGAGAACAGAGTCAGAGAGATTCATTGACTGTCCAAGGAGAGTTAATATTTGAACCAAAATCTCTCTTCTTTCAAAATCTGTGGTCTTCCACTGCATCATGAGGCCTTTCTAAAAACAGAAGAACATTCTACATAGAGAAGATCATTGTTCCCAGAAGTTCTAGCCACTTGATAGAAATTTCTCATTAATCCTCATAACACCTAACATAGCAAGAATTCTAATCATTTAACAGCTAGCAAAGGCTCAGAGATGGTACTATTATTACCATGTTAACAAGAGAAGTTGTATTGTTATATGTAAAAGAAGGTAATCCACCTTTAAAAAATATGCTCTTTCAACACTTCAGTAATTGATTATTAATACCATGATTTGGAACAAGTATTCACAAAAACTTATTTTTTTGTGATCTAAACACCCACACTGATCATCCTTTCAAAAGGTTTTTATTTGTCTCTTTGGTACAACTAAGCATACTTCCTTTCTAATAGCCCAGAATTGCCCTGAAGAATGTAATTAATGGAACGAAGAAAATGCACTCAATAATTCAAAATGTATTGGTACTATTTCATTTAGAATGGTGGCACTGAATATAACCTTGATTATCTTATTTTTTTCTTTTAGTTGAACGGTAAAAAAAACACAAGACATGCTTGTTAGTCTACTTTTAAACATTGTAGTGAAATATAGCAGTTCAGATAATTGAAACCAGCACTTCATTACAGTGAGATTAGTTTTTCTGGTTTAACTCCTTTTCCTCTTACCCTATGGAACTAACGGAACTGAACT
The DNA here is from genome assembly GCA_000465285.1 of Eidolon helvum. Classification (NCBI taxonomy): domain Eukaryota; kingdom Metazoa; phylum Chordata; class Mammalia; order Chiroptera; family Pteropodidae; genus Eidolon; species Eidolon helvum. The sequence continues at coordinate 2,177 of KE755705.1, read as the reverse complement.
GATAAATGAGTATGTTTGAAGTGTTCACATTGACCAACTCTCCTACCTAAATAACACAGAAGATTAGATCTCAGCTCATACCCCTCATATACTTATATGGTCCTAGCTCACTTAGTCAATAGCCACATTCTGACTAATTGGCCGGAGATGGTCTGTGATCAATTTACCCAGTGAAGAGAGCTGTTGGTACCCTGATTCTAAAGCATATACCTCTGCTTGTAACTTTTCCAGCAATTGTTTCAGAGGCAGAAATATCAGCAAGTCAGTGAATATAGCTTACTCACAAGGCAGTTGTAGAACTGAAGAGAATTGATTATTTTGCATCTCTTATTTTCACTTATCTTTCTTCTTACAGCATGTTAATTGTGTATGCTTTCTGTGGCACTCAGGTGTACTCTCCATGTGTGCTTATTTTGTCTTTGGTGACATTGGCTTTACTGAGGACAAGTCTGGAGACTGGATAGTATTCCTAAGTATCATGAACACATAACCTCACTGAGAGACTGGATTATAAGGCAGTAGTGGAAGATGTAGGTTATAAGTAAAGAATTCATAAGGGTACAATTAGTAGAAACTATTTACAGCAGCTTAAACAAATAGCAGTTAGTTTTTCTCATAAAATAAGAAGCCTGGAAGTCGGCACTTTCTTGGCATTGGTTTTGTATTGCATTAGTATATTACAGGCATACCTCATTTTATTGCGATTCACTTTATTGCACTTCACAGTGTTGTAGTTTTTACAAATGAAAGGCAAGACCTTCCACCAGCAAAAAGATTATAACTTGCTTTATCGTGACACTGGAACCAAGCCCACAGTATCTCAGAGGTATGCCTGTGGAGTTTAGTAGAAATAAGAAGTCGATCACTTCTTTAATGAATCTAGATCCCATTCAGAATTAAGTCTAAATTCATAAACATTTCATGTTCAGTATTTCACACATAACTGGCTTCATCCCTTTTTAACCATGTACTGTCTACTCCTACATATACACACTAACACTTCGCCCATATCAAACTACTTAAAAGACCAGTTTGTCACATTTTTTCATGTCTCCATTTCTTGTATTCATGTTAACTCTACTTGTAACACTCCCTCTTCCCATCCTTGATGAGATATCTCTTCTTTTGACTTAGCCATCATCTTTTTTAGGAAAAATATTACTTGGCTTCATCACACTCATTGTAATCTACATTTACCTCAATTCTTGCCTTTATTACAGTGTATTACAATGGTTTTCTTACATGTCTGCCCCCTTCATTAAACTGAGCAAACTGAGGGAATAGACTTTGGCTCATTTGTCTTTGTATTTCAAGTGCCTACCATAATACCAGCATGTAGTAGGTTCACATAAATGTTAAATGAGTAAATGATGACTTTATAGGTCTGAGCTTGCTGACCAATTTTCCATGCTGACCAATAGGACCATCATGCTCATAATGCTTAGTACCTTTTTCTTGGTTTAGCTTTATAGGTACCATTCCTTGCCACATCTGTATAAACTGAAGTCAAAGTATGGAATTTGCTTCTAAAGTTGTGTCAAAAGCTAGCAGCATAGCTCTTGTGGCATCTGCAGGACATACTAGTACACAAGAATATTATTTTTGATACCTAGAAACTATAGGTTGTTTTTACCCTAATACATAAAAAAGGGGAAAAGTCAATTTGTTAATAGCAAAATAAAGCATGATCTTAGGTGTTTAAACTGTAATGATTTTAGAAAGACTTTGCTAAAAAATTACACATATATTTTTTAAATAGGGCGGGGAGTATGTGGATTGGATCCAGGAATAGAAAAATACTTTAAATGAAAAAAATCTGAG
>KE755704.1:14495-39737 GCA_000465285.1 Eidolon helvum | reverse complement strand
AAAATATATATATAAATAAGTGCAGTAAAAAGCCTGTGTAGCTTTCACCCACACGTGAACTGAAGAAACTCACAGGCACAAGAACTATAAATACAAACACACCCAACTGGCTTTGTTCAGTGGATTGATGATCTCACTCTTGGAAGCCTTGTTACGCTTGGATATGCTTTATTTTTTTTTTTCTTCTAATAAAATAATTTCATATTCAAAAAGGTGAAGCAGAATGGCTTCTCATTGACTTATGCCTCTATAAATACCTACCAAAAGAGAAATAGCATAAGTTTGAAATAAAATATAAAAACCCCAGTCAAGGCAAAGTTGGGAGATTAACGAAGTCTCTAAAGAATGTTAGCCCAATAACGTTGATCACGCAAAGAATGCCAAGCATATCTCTTGACACTCTGATCTCAAGACAGTCATGATATGAAAGGTAAGACAGGGAAAAGAAGCTTCAAAGTGACAAGAATTCGGAATGAGAAAGAAGAACGAATCCCAGAAAAAGGGAGGGAAGCGAGAAATAAAAAGTTCTGGTGATGCTCAGGAGTTAAGAGTTTCTTTAATTCGGGCTCCATTACCCACGCCTCAGATCTGGGGGATGGAGGAGTCATCCAAAGGACGTGACCTTGACAGACCTCGTGGTCCATTCGGAATGAAACTCGTCATCTCGAACTCGCTAGCACTGAAAACTTAGAGACTTTCTGGTTCAACCCCCACATTTTACAGATGAAGAGATGTGGCTCAGAGAAGTCAAGTGGTTTTTCAAAGATTTCTCAGCCGATCAGTAGATCTGGACCTAAATTTTCAGAATCTCTGTCCTAACCTAGTCTTATTTCCATAAAACTTCTTTCTTGAATTTGGGTAGACCCTTCTAACTCTATTTTATATTCCCTCCTTCTTGTCATCCTCCACTCCACCACTGCCACCACCCCAACACACACACACACACCCCCCCCCCCCCACACACACACACACACCTTGTGTACTTGTAAAATATGAATTCTCCATCAATTAGGATGAGTTGGCAAGGACTATATGTAACCAAATGCTTGCAAACCAAATGCAAGTATTGTACAAATGACTATATGGCACTCCCAGCTATTACATAGGCCTGAATGTGACCTTCGAGAATCTCCCCGACGGAATTCCCCAGTTTTCTTCTCCCTGAATCCACCAAATCATTGCACAACACCAATCCAGCTGTGTGAGCCTGCCCTGTAGCGGGGCAAGAAGCTGTGGGGTTCGTGGCACTTCCCAGGGGATTCATTTGTCAAGGGAGTCCTGCTATCGTCACCCCTGACTGGGACATAGCTATTTGTTTTGTCAGAATTTTCAGATTCGGTGAGCTTCTTGCATGCCACATTGCAGACACGCAAGCCCTTCAGTCCAAATACTTCACCTCCTGAGCACTAATAACTCCCCACCCACACCTCTGCACGCCCCATCCTTGTTTTCCACCCGTAGCTTACAGACAAACCCCATGAACTCACTGTTAAGACTGGAGCTGTGAGATGATTTCTTAGTGATAAGGATGGATTCAGGCAATCGAGATTGGATGAGCGGCACAGTGGGGGTTGGGGAAAATGGGGCCTAATTTTAAGATACTTAATAATAGAAGAGCAAGAGTTACAGAGACATTTATGACTGCTCTAAATAAGAGGAAACTTCAGCTTGAGACAAAGAAAAGACTTCTAGTGAAACAGACTAACTACTACCCTCCGTTATTTCAATGGTCGTCAGATGACCATCTATGCGGATGCCCCTGGGAGGCTGGACCAGGGACTCTGAGTCCCTCCCAACTCTCCATGCCTATGGTTATGGAAACTCCGCTGATGCTTGGCTGAGAATGGAAGAACGTTACATGGGGTTTGGAAAGAATCAAACCAGCCGAGTGACATCGGGGTTAAAAATGGATTCTTCAGCAGCAGATTCCAGCTATGGAGTGAATTTGTAGCTCACAGAGTGTGCCGTGGCTAATACGACCTTCAGACAGCTTCTGCGACAAGAACGTTATTCAAATTTCACACCAGAAATGAATTTCAGTCCACAGTGCATGAGTACACTTGAAACGTTTATTCCCGTAGGTAATAGAAATAGCAACTTTTACCATAAAATTGGAGAAACAACAGTCCTTACGTCATAGTGGGCATAGAATTTAAGTAGAGCAATGGGTCAAAATTGGTGAGCAGATTGCCTAGCCTAATTAGTAATCAACAAACAATAGCTAATTATCTTATTTACAATCACTATTGAGTTTCCCCAAAGCCAATTCTTCGTAGATCTTGCGGGTATATGACCCATGCTAGGGCAGAAGTACTCGACCCCAGATTTCCAGAGACACCCCGTGTGATCTGTGTCACATGCAGAGCCTGCCACGCTGAGCACAGAGTCACATGGGCATTCAATAGTCATGCACGCTGGCATCAGTGTCTCTTGGCGTGACTTAGTGACTATAAACTTAGAAGGAAGTCTCTAAGCAAGCACTCACAAGGCTCCATTTTTCTAAGAAAGTAAATAAAATCTAATTAAGGTAGAAGAAAAGGGGCAGATAGAAAGAACTGGGTCAAGAGAAACTTGGTACACAGATTTTTGTGTGACTAAGTTAGTGGCTTAGCGTTGCCTTGCATCTTGCGGTGTTTGCCAGCTGGCTCGAAGGAGCAGGGAAATTAGGGCCAAACATTTGGTGGGTTTACTAATGAGAGAAATTAAACAATAGCTGCCCTGCTTTTCGTAAGCAAAGATGTGGTAGCCAAACTCCAAAAAGAGAAGCGGCTCTCATTCTACGCCGTAGCCATGGACCTAAGAGCCCAGACCAAGGTGGGTACCCCCAGAGCCTCCGAGTCATGACTCCTTCTCATCACCAAGTCGGAACAGAAAATAGCAATGGGCAGTGGACTCTTAAACAGTGACTTCAGAAAACAAGCAATAGATGCTTTCTACCAACACCACAAAGGCACACATCCCCAGAGGTGAATGCGTAAATGTCCCCAGCTCCCCTTCAAAGAACTGGAAAACCAGATGTTTAACATTCTCAACTCAACTCAGATTGGATGACACAATTCATTTGGGGGTCAACACACTTAACTGGCCATTTGACTGTGGTCTCCATTCCGGGGACCAGCCTGACAGCCACCACCTGTGTGTTTCCTCAGCTAAAATCTGCACAAAGAAAACTGAAAAGGTGAGGTTTCAAAGCCCAGATGTTCCTGGACATTAATTTTTATGAAACATCTGGGACATCCAGTTGAGGTGTTTTTAGACACAGAAGAGTTAAAACGGTCTCCGGCCACCTCCACGTCACAGGTCATGAATTCCATTTTGCCCAGAACCAAAAAAAAAAAAAACTGCCCACGGCACACGCAATAATGAGTCCTCTCTCAGCAGAAATGATCCAAGCTAAAACCACAGAGCAGATGGCAACCTTTTAGGGGCATATCCTATGACTAGGATGCTGGCACTTCCTTAGAGTCTCGGTATTTTAATGGAATGATGAAATGGGGTGTATGATAGGCAGAGTGCTCGGATGGCCCCCAGGGTTCCTGCCCCCCCCCAGTGTGTATGTGCTGTATGATTTCCCTTCATTGAGTGTGGGCAGGGCCTGTGACTCTGACGGGACAGATGCTCCCCTAACTAGATTATACTCTGTGAGGTTCCGGTGTAAGACTAGGGAGGGATTCACCTGCTGGCTTTGAAGAAGTCCATTCCCATGTGGTGAGAAGGCCACTCAGCTAGGACCCTCTAGTCACTGACAACAACCACCAGCCGACAGCAAGCAAGACCACGGGACATCGTTTTCGATAGCCACAGGGAAATGAGTTCTGCCGAAAACAAGAAGCAGCTTGGAAAAGAACTCTAAGGTCCAGCTCACGCCTTGGTTCCAGCCCTGTGAGATCCTGAGCAGAAGACTCGGGTAAGCCACACCGGACTCCTGGCCCACAGAAACTGTGAGACAATAAACATCCGTCATTTTGAGCTGTTAAGTTTGTGATAATTTATTAGACGGCAGGACGCATTAGAAAAGTTAACACACAGCCCCAGCTGAGTGTCTATACGTCCAATTTACCAACTATGTGACCGCGAGCAGGTTAAATGACTTCTGAGCCTCCACTTTGTCACCTACAAAATGCGAATTATAAACATGTCTGCTCAATTGTCCTCATATGTTTGAAGTGAGAATGAAAAGAGATATTATTTATGAAAGATGTTATTTCTGAAAATCGTAAAGCATTAAATAATTGGTAATGTTTACTGAACATCTTTGACATCTATGGAAATTGAAAGGTCGTTATGGGGTAAAGGCGAGGACCGTAAAGTCTGGCTTCAGCCTTTCAAACCAGGGCGGGATTGCAAGAGTCTCTGTTCCTGTGACCTCTCTCCAGAGCAAAAGCAGCGGAAGCTTCCTCCCGTGGAAGGTGTAAACATGAGAACTTTCTCTTAGGGAAACCGTCAGAGCCTCACCCTGCAAGTGACCTGCTTATCCACATTGTATACATTTACTGTGCCAAGTGCTAGGAAGGCTCCGTGGATGAGGAAGCAAGCGAGACTCAGGTTCCCTTTCAAAGGCAGTTCAAGTGCACAGGAAGACAGAGATAAGAGATGAACAATTACAAACAGTGCGAAAGTGTTAGACAAGGTGCTTGGCAGACCATTGCCCGAACAGGGAGGGGCAGAGAGTGGAGGAGCAGCCGCTTGTCATGGGGAGGTGGCCCAGAGGAAGGCAGGCTTGAGTTGATTAGTAAAGAACAATTAGAGGTAATTAAACAGATGAGATGGGCAGGGGACTGAGGAAGATGCATTTTTCTGGGAAACAGTTGGATTATGAACATGACCCTTCCAGGGACAATCACATTAGTGCCATCAGGCTTCGTAAAAGAAAACACGAAGGTACATGACAAAACCACAGAACTGAGAGTCAGGGAAAGACCAGACCCCAAAAGATTTTATGTGCCTTGCTAAAGAGTTTGATATTTATTCTGAAGGTGATAAGGGGTTCTTAACGGCTTTTAAACAGATGGGCATTTTAAACTTGGGCAGCAGCACGCATAATGGCTTGGAAAAAGGGAAGAATCCATCTTGAAGGTATTTGGGCAATATGGTAAGAGAAGATAAAGACCTGTCAGCACAGATGAAAAGAAGAATGAATTCACGAGCCAGCAGACGAAGCAATAACAGCAGAAGACCACTGGCCAGGGTGAATCCAGGAGAGAAAGACATCATGGCTGAATGGGAGCTCTCCAGCATGAGCAACAGGGTAACTGCGAGATACGTGAGTGCCCCAGCTCCTATCCTTCTAGAAGGGAGCTAGTTTGGGGAAGGACTTCAAGATTTCCCCAAAGCTTGTCAGGAAGTAGGAGGAAGAAATTGTCAATACAGGCAGCCACTGCGTTTATGCCCCAGATCCACTGAGGTAAAACGTTTTTCTTCACTAATGAAAAAGTGATTTGGGCAACAAAAGTCCTTTCTGGGACGAGAGCACAGCAATAGTTTGTGCGTGTCCCCTTGTGCTCCAAATGGCTAGGTGTATAGATATACTCAATAAGCACATCATAGGTCCATTTCTTGGTGGGCGTGTCCTCACCTTGCCACACGTGAGCATTGAGAAGGAGGAATCAGGCACCGAGTGACTGGCTGGCTCCTTGGCTTAGGAGTTTAAGATAACCATAGGCCAGCATGTATGCATGCTTTTTAAAGGAATGAATAAGTGTCTCAAATAACAAAAGAAATCTTAGTCTTCAGAAATTACCTTTGCAGTAACAGAGGCGAGGGCGGCAAGCACATGTCGACATGTTTTTAAAATTTAGTTTGCAGAATCAGGTCATTCAAAATGATGTTTTCAATTACTCCTGCTTTAAAATTGAATTTTGCCTGAAAATAAATACACGAGGTACTTGCAGCGCGAGCTCCCTGTGAAAGGCACCGGAATGTGGAATCGATTTTTAGATTGTGCGCAAGACCTCGCGTTTGCCAAATCACACCAATCCTTTTAGCACGGACGCCGAGTCAGTCGTCGGGGAGCGTTGCTTCATTCCGTTATTGGTCTTGCTCCAACCCACCAGCACGAACCCGAATCCACCTCTCAGTATATTCACGTTGGGGTTTGTGTATTTATCTGTCCCCATGCCTATTTTTTGACTGAACGTGTCATCTCTCTTCTATTAGATTTGGCCCAACTTTATTTCTTACTAAGTGTTGCCAAATCATGATCTAGTCATATCAACTAGCCCTTGTTTATTATTATTCAAGCAATAAATGGGCTGAATAACTGCAACAAAAAGGAGCGTTTTTTAACTTCTAACTTTCTTCTTTACCTGTCACCTAGGATTCGACGGTTGCCGTCATTATTTTTTCTTCCTTCTCCATGATAATGTGACAGAAATCTTCTTGGATCTGGACTCGTGGAGTTCAAGTCCCTGTTAGAGGGAATGGACTCAGCTTGGTGACAGGACAGCAAGCTGGGTGGGCACCAGAGGTGGGACAAGGCAGCTTTGGAGTGTGGGAGGAGGGGAATGGGAACTGCCAGGTGGCCTCCAGCACCTTCCCCTCAGAGCGAGATGAACACAGGAGAATGAGAGCTAGGTTGGTACCTGGCGGGCAGGGTCAGACCCAAGGCAGAATCAGATTCAAGGAAATAGTTCATTGCAGTAAGAGTTACTGACATTAAAGAACAGTATCTATTGCAAGTCGCCTTTTTACGTGGTTCCCATGTCATTTTGGTTAATGGAGGTGGGGAACTGTGCAACCAAGAGTAACAAGGATTTTATTTTTGCACAGCCAACGAGGAAATACAGGCTGTGGTCTCTTACAGAAGCCTGTGACGTTTCTCACTTTACCGTAATCCTATTTTCATTAAACTCAACACAAGCCAGCCAGAAGATGCTTGCTACCTAAAATATTAACCGATTTTATTTTCAATTTGGGAGTCTACATCAGTTATTCCATTCCTTAGCTCATAACCAAAGCTTTGCCTAGAAGATTTATTTATTCAACAAACAGTTCAATGACATCGGAGTGGGGAGGGGAGGTTAGAAAGGAGAATGCAATTAATCAGCTGATGCTCCATCTGTAAGACACATAAATGATTTAGCTGTTCCCCACCTGGACCTACTGCAACGTAGGATCATTTGCCTTTTCTCTTCCTGAGAATCCAAAAACATAAGAACTTGCCATAGGTCCTGGTATGTTTTCTTGAATTCAGTAACTTCTCTTTGCAAATGTTTCTTTCTTGGGTGGTTTTCCATAACTTTGGGAAATGAATGCAGTCTGGCCTCAGAGGGCTTGGGCTTTCTTCTCTGAACTTCCTCTCCAATAAGGACGAGGAGAGGCCATGCTGGAAAGCCCAGCCTACATAATCTCATCTGACAAATACAATACGTGCCCCAAAACTCGACCTTTCGCAATGAAAATTTCTGATGAAGCAGCTTTATGTTTTGAACATGATACAGCATTCAAAGAGCATGTGATCATCCAACCATCTCTCCAAGTCTCAAGGGTTTAGTTAAAAACATATGAGGGAGAAACGAAGCTCCTTCATGCAATGGCATCAAGTCCACTGCTCTCTTCTTGACATCTTCCTCTGTCCCCCTGTGTTCCTGGGTGGCCAGGCCGGTGTCCTTGGAGGTTTACTCCCCGGGACTGGGGGAACCCCTCCTTTGATCTGAGAAGGAATGCATAGAAAGTTCTCTCTGGGGCAGCAGTGTCGTCACAGAATGATCATTATCTCAGATGAGATAATGAAGGAGAGAATGTTTTCTAAGCCATAATGTCCAAAATGTTAGGGATGGTTTCATTATCAGTAGTCATTTATCTATTAGTATTGGTCCTACTATAATAATCAGCAAGCTTCTGGTTCCAGAGTTCCAATTTAGGCATGATGCCTCCAAATGGTCCAGTGTGAGAAGCTTCGAGAAAAACAGGAACTGCCATGTTTATGAGAGCCCATCAGGACCCCAACTGACTTTAAAAGTAACTTTCCATTACGGAAACAGTTCTGCTTTATCAATACCACATTATAAAAAAAAAAAAACAAAAAAATAATAAAAAATATTTTAAATTCCTATTTTTAAAAAAAAAAAAAAAAAAAAGCAAAAAACAAACAAACAAAAAAACATTGCTTGCTGAGATGTCCAATAATTGCACTGTGAAAGGATCATCTCTCCTACTTAAAGCCTGGTCACCTTCCCCCACCAATTGAGGCCTTTTCTCTGAACCCTCCCCTTAAGGTTTCCCCATCATCTCACAAATAGGAATCACCCAAAGAAAAGGGAGAAAAAAAGAAAGATATGATTCAAGTGAAAATCTGAGTAAGCAAAAGTCTTTGGCACGAAGACATGGAAAGCTGAGTCTGAAGCCAGAGGTGGTTACTCGACTCTGCCCATAATCCTACACAGTTACGGGCACTGAACCTGGGATTCAGATGAGTGTAACGAGAAGCACTTTTGAATTCTTTACTTTTGAGTATTTTTCAATAAATAAGTCTATTTAAGCTCCAATGGAACAGACTGCCAACTGCTTTCTCAACCAGGGCTTGAAAAAGAAAGAAATAAAAAAGAATAATTTATAACGATCAAAGATAAAGTAAAATATTAGTCTGGAAGAAATACAATTTCAGATTTCGAAGTTGGTTTTATGGTAGAGATAATCTACCCCAATTTTTTTTCTGGGCCTATAAATGCAATTTTTACTTTATTTTCACCCCAGTCCTTGGGTTGCTACAGAGATTGAACACGGGGAAGACTGTTTCATTTCTTTTCCAGGGGGACACTTAGCAATAACATTTCGCAGACCCAGCCTGGGCTGTTTAGAGGTATAACTTGGAAAAGCTGCAGCTTGTAAACAGACCCAATCTTCTACTTTTATAGTCTAATGAACACTTTCTATCTGGGGACAATCTCGAGTTTGGTCAGTATCTGCCCATTGTGTGTCTTATGCTCATTACTAACAATTAACACAAAGAACGGATAAGATCTTGTGGCTGTGTAAGCCCTAGGGGAAGACTGATTTTGTTTTAAAATGCCAATTAGAATATAAAATCTGATACCACACCACTCATATTAAAGTCACGGGCAGTTCTGAAATATATCCAATGTTAACAATAACCCTGGTTGGTACCACTCTGCTCAGATCTCTCCTTTGCACATCAGAGGGTCCAGACCGGAAAGAGGGAGCTGCACCTGGAAGTCCCGCCTCACCTGCGCATGCCCCCTGCACTAAGAGAACCGATCCGGGAGACATTTTTTTAAAATAACCAGCATTGGGTCACATTTTTTATTCCTCTTGCTAATAGCTTATTGAGTTCCACGGTAAATATCTATAATCATGACAACTCAGATGATCTACTTATAGACTAGAAGCAGGTAAATGAGAAAAAATGGCACCACTTACCAACCTCTAAAACTTTCAAGGATGAGCATAATTTAGAGGTAGACACGGAGAGACGAGGAGCTAATCTTTTAACCTAAATCAGACTGTCAGCTATACCGAGAAGGACAGAAAGGTGCTTATAATACCCAAGATATTTCCACAAATATCCACTAGGGAACTTGTGCAATTACAGGAGACACAAGCACAAACCAAAGAGTCACCTTTCTCATTGAATCTGCTAATAATACATTTTCCAGGGAATCTCAAGACAACAGAGACTTAATTGGAAAACAAGGCAAATGTACGATACTGATTATTTCTTAGTGATGCCCTGGGTAATGGAGATGGGTTTGATTTTTATTTAATGTAAGATGAGTACCTCAAAATCAGCCAGACCTCAGTTCAAGGCCAAGCTCTGGTGTTAACCAGCTGTGAAACTTTGGAAACGTTTCCTACCCTCTTTGAGCCATTTCCTTATCTGTAAAATGAAGATAATCATAGTTTGTATCCCACAATCTTCTTGTTAGGATTAAATGAGTTAATAGATAAAAAGCGATTAAAGCAGCGTCTGGCACATAGTAATCATGCAATAAATGCTAACTATCATTAATAGCCATATTCTCAGACCTTCCTCCTGTGTTCTGATTTTCTGCAGCCATCATTATTAGCTCTAGCTGTCACTTTAAGGGGTGATATCCCTTACGTGCATTTCTGAGAAAAAGGTCCGCTCAGGAACAATAGACAAACCCTGATCAAGGCTCAGGGAACGCACTCACTTATGCTGGAGACAGAGTTCCATTTTTCTGAGGCTCAAAGGGAGCTGGGGAAGTAGAGCTCAATGTTTTCACTTTCTACATTCATCTCTGGCTGCCTTCTGCGTGTGTGAACAGATTCCGATGATCTATTTCCCAACAGGGCAAGCAGCTGCTTAAACCAGAGCATTGCAGAGAAAATTGCTAGAGATGTGTGATCACCCCCCACCCCATCCTTCCGCCTCTCACCTGCCACCAATTAAACACAGCTGGCTTCTCACCTCTGCTAAAAATGGTGGGCGTGTCGTCAGCCTCAGGGTGTATTCTGCTTCCCTGGAAGGGCCTTTCTAGAAACAGAGACAGGCGGAGCGTCTTGTGCTTCCAACTTAGAATATTAACCAAACTATCAAGGGAGGATTCTAGAAGGATACCAGAGGCTCATTCTAAGCATGGGCTTTTGAGGCCAACAGATCTGGCCTTAAATCTTAGACCATGCTGCCATTTATTAGTTTTGTGATTCAGGGCAAATTAGTTAACTTATTCTACTCCCTTTCTCTAGCTAGGTTGACTATTCAACCTAGGACAGTCCTGGGGTATACCAGTTGTCCTTGGATAATTAATAAAAGCTACCCTATCACTCCAAAAGAGCTACAGTTTGGACAATATATTATATGGCCACCTCATTCTTCTGTAAAGTTGAAATAAGTCTCCTTACAGGGTGGTTGTGAAGGCTAGCCATATGTATATTAGTTGCTATCACAATTAATCCTAACTTTCATGTATAAAATATTCAATAAAAATTAATTCTCTCTAGCTATTTCCTTCACATCCAACATATTCTCCAATGCAGAAGCTTGGCTATCGAGTACTTGAAATGTGGCTCGTTCAAGTTGAGATGTACTGTAAATGTAAAATACACCAGACGGTGAAGATGTAGTCCAAAAAAAAAAGAAAGAAAAGAGGTAAAAGATGTCATGAGTAAGTTTTATATTAATTATATACCCAAATATTATTTTAGACATATTTGGTTAACTAAATTATTAAAATTAACTATACCTGTTTCTTTTTAGTTTTCGTGTAGCTACTAAAAAAAAAAGTTCCATACGTGGCTTACGTTGTATTTCTACTGGGCAGCACTGCACCAGGTGGTTCATTGATGTACGTGCTACCGCGTCACACAGATCCCCACCCCACCCCTCCAGCTCTTCGTTCCAAAGCTCAAGGAGAGAATTGGGTATATTTTCATCATACATACCAACACGTTCTGAAATCTACTCTGGGTTTTTTAATGTAAAAGGTCAATAAACGAAGGGGCAAACTAAAATGGGCTTTGCTCCTGCTTCTCAGCGGAGGACTCCCCCGAGGAGAGACACGCTGACCTTTGTACATTGGGAAAGGTGCAGAGACTGGGCCAGCTTTGGAAAACGTCTATGTTGGCAGAAAGATGAAGCTTCCTTGGCCAGAAAAGATATCGCAAGTGCTTCCTGGATCAGATTTGCTAATTCTTGCGAATGCTTACGAAAGACTTCGGGTGTCACATCTGAGGGACTAAGGAACCGGGGCCCATGAGCACGCCATAGGTGCAGGCTCTTGGACAAGCAGCATTTCACTTCGTGCAAAATCACCAACTTTTACTCCCCCCAAATGTCGTCTAAGAGAATTAAAACAGCTTTTATTTGGATCGACTCAGGTGGATGTCAGGACACGGAAGTATAGAGCAAATTCACTCCAGATCAAAAACTCAATTCAATCAATGCCCACACCACACTGATGCGGCTAGCTGAAAAACACAAACGTTCTATTTTAAAAGTATTATTAGCAAGTTGGATTTTCAAAACATTTTAATCAAATCATCTACTTAAAACCTTTTTGGATAGGCAACGTTTTGAGCTTTTGTCTGGAGGAACCTGACTGGTTGAGCTGGTTGTCCCGACATCACACGTCAACTCTGTCACAGAGGTAAAGAGAAACGTGTTCAACCCATTCCTCAGCATGATCCAAAGAGAGCTATAGTCGGTTAACTGAATCCTGCGCATGTCCACCGGTCACTGTAGCTCTGCGTGGACGTAAACACGTCGATGTCCCTCCTGAGAACACCGTCTTCCCTGAGGGTCCCACGGTTTACAAGGAAGGTGACGACAGACAACGCGATCGGTATGTGTTGGATGGATCTAACGTTTAACGTGTCCCGTGAGACGCTGTGCATCTGAGCCCCATCGGCTCTCATTAGCTCTCTCCCCGACCCACTCACCCCACCATCAATACCCCCCTCTCTCTGATGATGAGCCAACACAGGCAGCTGTTGGGAACAATAGCATTGACGTGGAAGAAGACACTAAAGGCCTCTCCCTTTCCCTCTAACCACGACGATCAGAGGAAATCTGGGCCTACAAAAAAAATATCTCTACTAAACGGTACCCAGATCGAAATCACAGCTGCTCCCTGGTCCCGGCTGTACCTGCGCCCACCCATCTACGGAACACACCCACAGCAGAGGAGAGAGGCAAACTGGGCTGACAGAGCAGTCAAAGAACCTCTCTCTTCGGCTGCTCACTTTTCCTTTTATCTTTTCCCCTTCGGTTTCGGGGTTGCTTGTTCTCACCTTCATGCTGTGGCGGTGCTGACAAAGGAAACTGCAGCCCCCAAAAACCAGAGCTGAGTAATGGCCCCAGGCTCCGGATACCTAATGCCTATTGTATGTGCTGCGGGAGGGAGGGGAAGCCGGAGGGAGGAAAGGAAGCTGAGCCGGTCCTGTCGCCCCAGTGGGAGTAGGTGGTGCCGACTGACCCCAATGCATCCCGAGAATATCTGAGTCTCAATACCTGTCTTCTAATTCAATCCAAACATCTCACGCGCCCGGCCTTGAGGAATGCATTCTTCAAACGGACCTGATTCTTGCCCAGAGCCTTTTCAAGCCACTGACCACTTTGAACCTAATTAGAAAAAGCAGAGGACACTGGAGACATTTAATAAAAGGCATCGGGTTGCTGCTTCATCTTCATGACCTGAGATTTATAAGGGAATTTCACTGGCTTTGTAGCGATGTAAAATAAATAGACATTAGATGATGACAGGGAAAACAAAATTGCTGCCAAAGCTAAAAAGAGCTTGGCAGAAGAAGAAAGAACTACTGCGTAGCCAGTCATTATTTACTGTACAAACCTTTTCATAAAGCATGGGAGAGAGATGCACATGGATAATGGGCTCTTGCTAAAAGATGAAAAGGGCCTTCTGTAGCTGCATTATCCCCTGACGCAGCCACTGACTGTCCCCGTTGTTACACAATCTTATTGTTCTATTCGGCCATTCAGAAAGCTGAATGAACAGCCCTGCTATGGAACTCTTAGAGGCTGAAACGGTCCACACGTTTCCAAGGAAAAGACTAACGCTGGAATGGCTGGAAAGAACTAATTAATTTGTTCATCTTTGCACACTGCCCCGGTCCACTGCATATGCGCTAACCTGTTCGTTATTCTTTAGCCTATTTTAGCCTAAAACGCAAATAAGGACAGTGACCTAACCTACCAGCTCCTGACGAAAGGCTCCAAGTGCTTGCTATTTAACTCAAAAGGGGGAATTCTTTGCTTTTTGGTGGTGGTGGTGGTGGTGAGTGTTAGTGAGCCGCTGTCATCTGAGAGTTCCATTCCATCAAATCTTAAAAAAGTGGTTTGGTCCTCTATTACATTCCCCTCGCCTCATCCCGGGAAGCTGTGGCTTCTTTAACTAAAGTTGTGTCCACCAAATCTAACACTGAGAAATTACTTTAAATGTTAATGAAGGAAGATGTTTTGGAAAATGGCGAAAGGCTCATAGCTGTAAAGCAAGTTAACTAGAAACTTGGCCTAGATGAGAAGAAGAGATTCACTGACAAAAAGTTGGAAGGACAAAGATATGTTCTTCATTAAATGCTGATGGATGTCCATTCTACAGGATTGCATTTCAATAGCTGAAAGCAAAGGTAGGCTCGTTTACTCATTTAGCCTTTCCAGGGTATGGAGTGGGGGAGGGGGGTGGGATGAAGAAGGAGATGGGTGAACTGGTGTGGAGCATGAGAACAAATATATTCCTACGGTATCTGAGAAACGTGGAGGGAGAAAGTCAAAAATGCATCCTATAGAATGAATGGCAAGGGGCCCTTCTAACAAAGAAAAGAACACGGATCCCGTTGGCTGTGCTGATGTCATTCACAGATCCCAAAGCAGAACAAATCCCCACTGAAATAGGATGACAGAAAATCGTAGGTTCAGATGACTCCCACTCACCAAAGCAGCATGGGATCATGTAAAGGTCACTACAGGAGTGCCCACCCTGCTCTATATTTTTGTGACTGGGGGCCTTGGGTAAGACACGTGTCCTCTTGAAGTCACCACTGTCTACATAGGAAAATTGGGGCATCGATACCTCCTCCCTCACAGTATTGTTACTTCAAATCAAATACCCGGATGATGGGAAATGGTGCAAAAGCAGTACAAGCCTATTTGAAGATGTAATTTAACTTATCATAATAAAGAATCATCACATATATAAGCAGTAGATTAACCTGTGGGGGAAAATATTCAACGATACGACACTCCTGAATACAATGTAATCTTTCTTTTAGGGTCTAGAAAGTGTTTTAGGAAGTGGCAGGGCCTCCTCCAGTCATGATATAGAAATTATTCACAGAAACAGTCAATGGAATTACAGGGCAAATATTAAAATTCTGATTTCATCGATGTGGTCTTTCGAAATATCGATAATCAGTTGCTATCCTATCCCGTTATGCCTTTCAACTTTTCTTCACTATAAATATGTATGAGATATGAAGTATCCACTGAAATGAATGATTTAGAACTGCATCAGTTGACCAAAAGGATTTCCATCAGATATTATTGATAAAGCAATATGAGAAGGAGACAAAGGGGTATGAGTTTGGGGAATAACTAGAGAGGCTGTCGATTTGCACAAAGACGCCCTTACTCAAGACCCTTTATTTCTATCTGCTGGAATGTTCTCATAATACACTGCCATCTGCCACAAAATCATTGTAATAAATATAAAAGTCTTCACTGTCTGCAGTGTGATTGGAACGTCACCAGCTCTGGGGCCCTGGGCAGCACAATCACCTTTCCCAGCCAAGGACGGCGGCCCTAGGATGTTTGCTTTTACCCTTTACGACTCGTTTTTGTATTCTTACATTTATTGCAAAATTTATGACCTACCATTTGCAATTTGAAAAACATCAAACGGGGAACATAAAAAATAAAAATATGTCAGTAGGTCCTAAGATGAATTTTAATAGCAATGATAAACCTAAACCCCTCAGGGCAGATTTCTGAATGTCTGAATATAGACATAGGTTCAGAGGCTGCAATTTCTATCTTGTTTTTCCAAATTTTTACTCTATGGCTGAGCCCTTTCACTCAACACCTTTGCTCCCTCTTTACATTATTTATGAATTTTAATTATATTTTTTACAAAAGCACTTAAAACCCAATGATAAATAAAATGGCTAGCATCTTCAATCTATATACCATAAATCTACCAACTTTTATAGAAGAGTTTCAAAGTTTTACAGTTATTATGGTATTTTAATTTTTAATGTTTAAACATTACATCAAATTATAAATAGACTCTGAGGCTCTAATTTGGCCAAAATAATTTTCTATATTCCTGCCTGTGTTTGTTTCGTGTCATCTTCAATGTTATAAACAAGTATTACAAATGCATTAGTATCAGAAGCCACCCAGATGTCTACTAATAAGGGGTTGGTGAAGTTATTTATAATATATTCATATGCTGGAATACTAGAAAGCTTATTAAAATGATGAGACGAATGTACATGAAGCACAGAAGAAAAAGTAAAGTTAGCAAAGCACGTGCATAGTATGCTAGGTAGAGATTATTCTGAAGACGGATGGACAGGTAGATAGTAATATGTAGGAATGACACAACGCACGATATTTCAGTGGTGATTCATGGATATTTGGAACACGGGTGATTTCCATCTCTGTACTTACACATTTCTGTATTTACTGAACTTTTATAATCACGAATCACGTTTGTGAGAATTTTGTCGGAAAGACTGTGCTAGGACAATTTCTATCTCCCACAAACAAGCACTCTGGAGAAGCAACCTAGAGGAAAATTCAATACTTAACAAACAAGTAGCGAAGACAGAACTTTTCAGAGTTTCAGTTTCTCGTGGCAAACATCGAGGTTGATTTTTATGCGTGTTTTCTATTAATTTAGTTCTTCAACATTTTTCCTAATAGAAAGGAAAGAAAGTTGTGTCTTGGCCTGTTGGTTTAGAATGGATGGAAGGCAACAGACAAAGGAAAAGTAAGTAAGACATTCTCTCTAGGTGGTGGCGGCCCAGCTTAAATGTGGCCCTCTCTAACGTCTCTATTTACACCTGTGTGTGTATACACACATCATAGCCTCCAATGTTCCCAACTCTGTTTCCAATTATGAGAAAACAAAGATGAGAAGGACCCAACATGCTTCCCTAGAGGAGTTTACAATTCACTGTGTCTACACAGTCCTGAAGCCCCGAACACAGAGTGGCACAACCAAGACAATTAGCCGGTGAAACGACTGTTTTCAAAATAACTGCTCATTTCACTTGTCGATGGATGTTCCCTTTCTAAGCACAATTATACTTTATACAAGGAGACAGCCATGAGGACTAGTGAAAATAAGTCACCTAACTTACAGATGTCAAATTTGAAAAAGCCTCACGAGTAACTGGAAAAATAAAATAGAATAAAAATAAATAAAAGATCTTTATTCTCAAGTTTGTAAATGAACATGAAGTTGAGGTGCTCGTGGCTGTGGGGGTGTCTCTCTGCACACCTGCCAGTCAGCAATCCCAACCTTGGTTTTGGGGACAAGGGGTTCTTGCGACAGGGTGTGCCCGGGGGGGGGGGAGGGGGGGAGGGAAAGCCGATGGACGGAGCTGTTTAATGCGTCAGCTGTCGCGTGACACACAGAAGCACGTGGTTATGACACAGGGTGACTGCAGGGCGGTGTGTTAATTGAAAGTAAACGCTCTCTTCTTTGTGAAATGGCTTGATACTGAAAATCCAAACACGTGATAAAAGGACACGCACAGTCAGCAGCGAAACCTCAGCTTTGAAAAATCTGCCAGGAAGGAGAACGTTCAGAACGGATTTGTTTCCTGGCTCCTCGCAACAAATAAACCACCGCAGGACTCCTAAGGATATGAACAACGAAGACATTTCCCGCTCCCTCGCCCCCGCCCCCTCCTCCTTCCCCTCCCTCTTCTGCCCTCTCTTCTCCTTGTGCATTGGAGAGTAATGAGCAAGCACTCAAGAAGTTGCTAGAATTTGGGTCTTCTTTCTCATGAGGCGACTAATGCCTAACAAAAAAAATAATAATAATTTCATACATCCCAAACCAAAGAACTAGGAGCTTGCTATAGGAAATCGGATCTCTAGTTTATAAGCCCTTTATCCCACTGTTATATGGTAGGCATTCGACAATCGTGTTTGTGGCACGAGTGTGTGGGTATCCTGCCCGTTGGGCCTCCTTCTGCATTCTATTCCGGGGTTCAGCATCAGGTTAAACAATGTGGCTGCACTTGTGGGACCTAGCTGGCTATGTGGACCGAATTCTGCGGGAATAAAGGTAAATTTGCTGCTGGCATGACCGTAGAAATGGGTGTGCCGCGGTATTATTCTCCAGTGGAGATAGATTGCTTTTAGCTCCTAGCACTGAGCCCGAATACCCTTTCACAATGCGATAATCAGAACCCTCCAAAACAGTATTTTACTATTTGTCCTCCAAACTAACCCAGTGCTGGGTTCAGGCAAAAGCCACGTCTATTCACATCACACTCTACAGGATCCCGCACTTCAGTGGTTTCTTGTTCTCCTCGATACGTGTAATTCGTGCCATGATGTGATTTTAAGTAAGTGAGGTTCCTTCTCAAGATCTTACGTGTTGACAAGTGATGTCTAAATGAGCAAGGAAGAACTCTAATCACTCCTCCTCTTTATAAATGTTTCGAGCACTAAGGAAAGTTCTGGAGAGGGAGCTTCGTTAAAAATCTCCAGCACATTTTCCTCTCTTGAACGAGACAGAATTGTCAGTCCAAAAAGAGGCAAAGATAAGCATGTTCTGGAAATGAGGCAATGCTAAGAAGTCATCTGTTCTTCCTGGTATTGGAAAAATTTCAACTGTATCACATGTATTTTCTAATCAAGTTTTGAGGGCTCTGGAAAATTCTTCTTGGGCTACGTACAGAAATAGAAAGACACAACTTCGGTGTCTCGTCTGCTTGTCAGGTCAATGTTAGTTCTGACTGTTTTATCTTTGGAAATCTATGATCACATCAAGGGGCGTCCCAGCGCAAGAGTCTTTAGACCAGAGTGAAGAAGACGGTAGATTTTTACTTCTTCGTCTGACGCTGCTATTATAGATCTTCCGTTTTCTTCCCAGTGCCAACAGTGAGGACAAGAAATCCTTTTGGGAGAGTTCTAGATCTGGCTCAATGGTTTCAAAAGGATGTAAGGGACTTGCGAGAAGCAAAGGAAAAGGGGCGATGGAGCCAGGGCAGAAGACGGGATGGAAGGAAGAGCTGCAGCCCGTGAGCTGGGGAAAGGCCACGGCTGAGGCCAGCCCAGGGGACACGTCACGGCTGAGCTCCAGTGGCCTTCTGTGCATTTAATCATGGAGGCCTGTGCAGAGGGCGCCATTTTTAACGCGAAAATGAAAGGGATTCTTCAAAAGGTTGTTTAATAACCCCCAGAGCTAATTAACATCCTTTTCCTCACCCTCCTTTTTCTTTTATCATAAATAGCATTCACAATTTCTATTAAATAAATTTAAAACAAAGAGGAAAGTCTCTCCCTAAAGTATGCCCAAGATCCAAATCTGAAATCCTCTGATGCTGGAAACAGGGTCGGACAACAAGCGAAATCATTCCAACAGCTGTTTCTGTGCAGCGGCTACTAAGGGGGAAACCTCACGGTGTCATTTAAGCAGCTGTCACTTCGAGGGGAAGTGAATGACTCGACTGCTGTAATGCTCCTGGGAGGCGGGAGGGGCCGGGGTCCCTTCGAGAAGAGAGGGGAGACGGTCAGAGGGGGTATGGCTCTAAGCTGCGAACAGCGGTCGAACGGTTCGAAGTGTTGATTCAGGAGCCTACAAAGGCCCCATTGTCCCTCTGCTCCAGGCCGATGGCACACCTGACATCGGTAATGGCAACACTAGCAGACCTGAGAGAGTTCTCTAGCTCTCTAATGTGCGCCAGTATTAGGTCGAATAGCGTCTCTCCCCTTCTCCCCGTCGCTCTCTCTCCCTGCTATTTTGATAGCTGCCTGCTGTTTAAGCAAAGCACTGAGTTTCTTGACAGCTGAGGTCCAGGTGGCCTCGGCATCAATCTAAACAAGCTGACGTGAAATTGATCTTCCAGGGTTGGGACCAGGGGAGCTGGTGTCAACAGAGAGTCCCACCTTCAGCAAAGATAATTCTTTCATCATCTGAGGTGGGGGGAGGGGCGCCCAGCAAGAGCTGACACAGGTGTCTAAGTTGCCCACTTGTATTTGCTTTTGAAACTCCATTCGTGATGATATCACCCTATCGAAGGGCTGTGTTCGTTGATGTTTGTTTATGTGGGTTGTCAGTATATGACCGTGCACAATTACAGCTGGGATCAACCCTTCATGTTAAAAAGATGGAAAAATTGAACCACGAAAGAAACTATTTGGGCAGAGAAATGTTGATGGAAGCAAACAAGGAAAATGCAACCTGGGTGGAAATTTCCATCGTTTTAAAAACAATCTGGATAGTGTGGCAGACCCGTGGTTGAGAAAAACACATACAGTTGACTGTTCATCATGCCAACCAATAAAATCCGACTCATAGAATAAGTAATCCAGAAATAATGTTCAACTTGGGTTTTCAAATTGATATGTAAATTTTCTGGAAGTAGGCTTATTTTGTTTAACTGTATTTGGCTTGGGATTCTCTTGGTTTTGGCACACCATTACTATTTGGGGCAGTATGTAAACTCAAAATAGAAGTCAGAGTGACCTTTGTGTTTGCTGAACCTAGTGTCAATGGGGAAAAAAAAAAGACTTCGTAGGAAGAAAATGAGTCGTACTCACGAGTTCAGCTTGGTGGCACGCACAGAGACTTGTTTCCCCCTTTGATTCTCACTGAGTTGGAACGGCTAGAAACGAAGCGTGACCCAGAGCTGCACCATGCACGAAAGACACTGATTCCTTATCTGTCAGAGTCGCGCTGAGGTTGGGCTAGATCTTAAAATCACTATGAAAACTGACTGGAAAATTAAAAATTTAGATAAGTAACTGGTTCTACGGTTTCTGTAACTCTAGACTGAGTTGATGTTGGAAAAATCCAGACTTTTTCACTTAAAGAATGTTCTGAAAACTCAACATTTGCCTATAAAGATAAAAGAAAATCTACATTAAAAAAAAAAAATCAACCCAGTGCACTAAAGAGCATCTTCTATGAGTAAATGTGGAGACTGCAGAATCTTGACAGAGCGGGGCGCTAACAGTGGCAGATCTAAAGATAAACATTGTCCCGGGCCTGCTCTGTGACTCTCTGTGGCCTGCAGCTGAATGTGCAAACTCTTCGGGCTAACTTTACCTCTGAAAATCGATGGAAATAGTAACGAACACTACAAATGTGGTGACAGTCTTGCTGAGAGAACTGAAGAAATCGATAGTTCAGCGTGTTGAAGAATAAAAGAGACACTATTTGAAGTCTTGTTCCTACATATTTAAAGGGTTAGAACAAACTACAAAGTTCATTTCAAACCTACACCAAATAAACCTTTCCAGAGACACTTCCTAGAGCTTGGTGAGAAAACATTTGGGGTGAGGGAAGCTAAAGTCATCTCGCTTCTTTACTCCAAACAATGATATTTCATCCTCTCCTCATCAAGTTCTGTGAGACTTTCCACCTCAACCTAGAGAGAAATACAAGTCACAGTAGTTGGTGGGCCCATGAGCTAACTAAAAACCAAGGTGATTTTCATCATGTAGTTCTTCTATTCTAGTCAGAAAAATGAGGGGGATGGCCCCTCAGCACTGCTACTTTCATTGTCTTCTCTTAGCAGATAATATATCCACTGAGAACATTCTGCCAAAGTTTGCCAATATAAACAAATCCATATAATAAATCAAGCTGGATGCAGCACTAAATATTTTCCTCTGCTCACTGCTTTCCCGAGGACTTGAGATAGAACTGTGAGTACTCTAGATCGGTTCTGCTCAAATGTACACTTTCTTCATATCCGTATAATAAATGAATTAACGTATCATTTTTTTGCACCACAAAGGTGTGAAGTATGCAACCTAAGTGAGCACTTCAGATAACACGTTGGCTACTATATTCTAGAATCGAGTTCATTCTTGGCCAGGAGCAGATGTTCAAAATAAATACTCCAAGCTTGTCCTTTCAGTACGCGTTGTTTTTCATCCTAACCATTTTTATCACGTGTGCTTCCATCTTAATGAGCAGGGCTCTCTCAGGGCAATTCTACGTCTCAGCAACAGGTCACGTTTGCCCACGAAGCCTCGGCTGTGCCTCGCGCTGTAGTGGTGGTGTCTTTGGAGAGAGCTGAGTGCAAGCCAACGTCTCTCTCCGCTGGAGAGGTGTTGTCTTCAGAACAAACAGCCTTTCCCGACGTCCACCTGGGTGAGCCTCTTTCTCTTGGACTCCCGCCTCTGCCACGCATGCTCCATCCATCCCATAAATGTTTACTGAGCACCCACCTTATATTATACCAGGCAATAGAGTCCTAAAACTCCTACCGGTTTTTTTCCCATAGAGAAAGGTGCTTTCCTTTATGATGATTTCCCATGCTGCTCAGAAAGTCTCTTTAACTATGTATGATTTGGGGCCTGTGTCCTAGATGAGGTTTCTAGATGTCCAGACTTTAGGGTAGCGGGGCATGACGGGAGTTCATCTGCGTTATACCGTCACTCAGGGCTGGCATGTTGCACTCCATCATGTTTTACGTCTTGCTTCTAATGAGCCCTCAGTCAGGAGGCTGCAAAAAGTCTCCCTTAACGCTGTGGCAACAAGCACAGTGCTTATATCACAAAAGCATCTTGGGTTGGTAGAAAGTTATGACAGAGCGGGATCTGAGTTTTTAAAAGCCTCAGGCCTCACGGTCATATAAATCACAGAACACGAGCCTCGCTCTTTCCAGATCGTCGTTCCGATTTCATTCTCAGTGACGTGTGTCTGCTCACATGAATGTCGTTTTGCTGTCACGCTTACACCCAGCCCATGCCATGCTCGGGCAGGAGGCGCACGCAACAGCACGGAGGGGCCGGGCAAATTCGAAACAGCCCATCGCCCATTAACTAGTTTTACAAACAACAATGAGACAGGAAATAACAAAGCATGATCCTTGAATTAGTACTTCAGCAAAAATACTCAAGAGTTTTTCCACAGTCCGTAAATTGCTCCAGCTGTGTTTTCATGGTTTATGAAATTGAGAGAGGCAAACTCTGGAGACAAATTAAAAATCTTGGATCTGGTCAGAGATGATTTTATAGGAAAGGTGCTGTTATATGACATAGTCTAGAGATACACAAAGAACTATATAAGCCAAGCTCTACTGAACATACAAACAGTTTATGCATTGTCTACCCAGAAGAATAAGGACTGGCATATATCAAAACACAGATCAACCCAAAGAATCAGGTCTGT
Organism: Eidolon helvum; assembly: GCA_000465285.1. Taxonomy (NCBI): domain Eukaryota; kingdom Metazoa; phylum Chordata; class Mammalia; order Chiroptera; family Pteropodidae; genus Eidolon; species Eidolon helvum. The sequence goes on along the minus strand of KE755704.1, from coordinate 16,932 downwards.
TTTATTGCTGTGTTTTACCAGGAGAGGATGAGGGTATAATATTTTATTATGAAACAACTAATAGAAGGAACAGAACGTGGAGATGGCCATGTCCGGAGAGGAACGACTAGTGGATGAGGAGTGCCACCTTTTGGCGGTTGGAAGCTTTGACGTTCTCTAGGCAGAAATGATTTTTGGCTTAGTGAAGACTGAACTTTGCAATTCGACTCAGCAATTGTTCTAAAAATTCACTTCCCGGTATCTCTGGGTCTCATTCTGCTTGGAACAGGCCTTCTCAGACTTCCTTATGTTCTCCTCACTTAGTCACCGCCCCAAAGGTTGATGTTAGCTATCACTGTTCCTTATTGCTTCCCAGAGTGCCACAGCCATGTCCAGAAAAACGGGAGAAGATCGAAAGGCAGTTTTTAAATCACAGTGCATTCATTCCTGGCTTCGGTGGCACAGAAAAATGAATACGGAGTCTGATTGATCTAATACAGTTCTCAGACTCTAACGGTCCTGAACTTAACCCAAATTACGCCATTTTGGAAGAGATTTATGGTACCCGGTTGCATAAGCATGGAGTTTTCCCGAGAAATACATTAAACATCCACATAACACAAATGGCATACAGGTTTGACGCCACAGGTCTCACTCCGACAGACATTTATTGGGAGGTCTTCCTCTGAGCATTATTCTCACTGATGGAGATTTAACAACAAAGTTGCCCAGAGGTCGGCCCCCCTCTTAACAATGCTGAGAGGCACTGATAAGGCACGCTGTATCCCCAGGGGCAGGCAGAGCCTAGCAGCCTGAGTCGCTCCCGCCTGCTCCGTGTCATGGGCAGTACCCAGTTACACCACCAGGGAAGGTGGCCAAATGGACAGTCCTTCTCTTTCAATTCCACTGTATTTTTACAATATGCTCTTGCTAACCGAGCCAATCCAAGCCTGACAAAAAAGAAAAAGATTGACCAAGAACTGATCTAGATGATAAATTTCATTTTCTCACTGACATCACAATGGCCTCCTTGTTTCACACGGTTGCAGGCCCAGGTCACGGCCCCTTCGAGGAGGAGAAGGGCTGGGTTCACAGTCAGAACCAGGCTAACGAGCAGCCCAGATGACACAATGTACCTGGAAAGCCACTGAAGGTTTTCCAATCATTCATTCTATAAATATTTGTAGACTTCCTGTTCAGGATCCCGTGAGACTATCGCCTCAAATGTATCATGTCAATTAATCCCCTAAACAACCCACTATAATGGATATTATTATTGTCTTCATTTGACAGAAGAGGAGGTTAAAGCTCAGAAAAATAAAATCAATATCTAAACCCAAAAAGAAATTTTTTTAATGTGTCTGTAGAATGAAAGGAATTGATGGGTAAGTAAAATTTAAGCAGGATAGAATACTGAGTAGGACCAGCAATCAAGACAAGAGCCGAAATAAAAGCACGGGCACAGCAGATACAAGTATTCTGAACCTCTTAAAATAATTCCAAAAATTCTTCAAAGGTTATTTGAAAAAGCATATTTTCTGTTAACCTGTGGATAATAGAAAATATAGCTAATTACAATCATCCACCTTTATTTTGTGCTATCTGGTTTCCATGAAATTTTTACATCTTTCACCTTATTGGTTCCTCCCAACCAAACATGGAAGAGGACAAGGAAGACCATACGGCCACCATGCTGCCAGTTAAGAACAAAAGTTTCGAGTAAATATCTGACCAGGATGGCACAGTTCAAGAGTACAGGGCACAGTTCAAGGGCACAGGTTCTGCTCTTAACCCCAGACTTTTAAACTTACAACGCTCACACACCCTAGAAAAGCCAAATAAGCTCAAGGTTGCCTTTCTCAGGGGTAGTTAAAATAGATGGTTAAAAAAGAGACTCAACCGAACTGAAGCCAATATATTTTTTTGTTTGTCTGTTTTTCCACAGAAACAAAGCACTGAGGGTAAAAGATCAAAGGAGGACAACTGAGTCACAGCCACATGCCAAGGAACCAAAGCCAAAGACTTTTTTTTGGATGAGACTTTGTTCAGCATCTAAAACATAACAAACTAATTATTAATTTGTATTTAATTCTATTTGATCAATTGATGTATTTTGTTCCAGAAAAAAAAAAAGTGCACTCTAGCAGAAATTTGAAATACTGTGTCATTGTGTAATTATTCTCTAAAAGAACAAATTTCAACTAGGGAGAGATTATAGATAATTTACTTCAAACATATTGGATTAAAATTATATATACATATAGATTTGGGCCACATTAGAGACAGTGCACCCTTCCAAAAAGACTAAAACCAATCTCTAATTTTATGCTCAATAGGGAAAAAAGAGAAAAGTTTTACAATAAATTATTGATAAAATAGGTTATCAGAAGAAGTTAATTAACAGCAAGTTTGAAAATAAGATGCAGAACTGTTAATCATTGCATTCTTTGGGGAATCA
>KE755704.1:0-11002 GCA_000465285.1 Eidolon helvum | reverse complement strand
GGCGAGACAGAAGCTCACCCGAAACCAGGGTCTCGGTGCTTAGACGCGGTCCAGATGTGCCCACCTCGCTGGATGCACCGTCCCTGAGACTCAGGGAAAAAGCAGAGCGTCCCCAAGAGGCGACTCAACGCTCAGCAAACGAGGCCTGAGAGAAGTGCTGATGCCCGCAGACAAAAGGGCCCGATGGGCGACACAAAGCCTTCGCGGTCCTGTGGGCAGCGCCCCAGCTCGGCTCCACCTGCCACCAGCACTCTCTCCGGAGGGCTTTGCCAGGACCGACTGCAGCAGCCTCGCCTGGCGACTGGGAGACAGTGCCCCGCTCTGCCATCTTAGAGGCCCTTGAACTAAACGTGCTGCTTGGCCAAGTCCTTTGGAAGCACTAATGTGTGTCTGAGTCGTCGAAGCAAACGTCGGGCTTAGGGGCCAGGGAGGGTCGGGTACACCCTCTAGATATTATTGTCTTCCTTTGAGCTGCTTCTGCAGTTAGAAGCACAGCCGGGCCGACAGCCAAGGTGCGAAGCCTGGAGTCTCCTGCTTTGGACTTGCTGACAATCCAAAGGAATGACAATACAGGGGAAAAAATGCACCCAGACGAAGAGTGTGGGGTTCAGTTAAGCCATTTCTGCTGCCATTAGAATTCCCTAGGACTTTTTAAACACCCTAATGCTCACGGTCACCTCCGTGACCAATTAAGTCAGGTCTCTTGGGCTGGGTTCAAGCATCAGCATCTTTTAAAACCCTCCAGGTGATTCCTGAGTGAAGCCAAGTTTGAAAACAAGCACCCCGAGCCATCAGAATGCACCAAAAAGCAGAGCTGGAAGAAGCGTGCGTCTCATCAGCTCCAGGCCCCAGAAGCCAGCCAAGTCTATGGCGCCCCTCACCCCAAAGCTCACATACATCTTTTGGCACCTATCCCATCTGTTTCTACACTGCCTGGCAGGGAAAACGCTCTTGGGAGTGACTTTCTAAGAGTACCAATTTCACTATGCGTGACCACAGGTTGTAGACACATCAGCTGAGGCTGTTCTGTTTCAAGACGAAGCAGTTTAGTAAGAATGACTAGATTTAGTCTCTGCTCAATTTACAAAGACAAAAAGCAGCTGGCACCAGCACCAGGGTGAGCCTCAGACCCCAAAGGTTCGGTAAAGGCTGGCTTTAATTGTTTCTAAGGAGAACAGGAAATATTTATTTAGGATTAGTGGCAGCTGCTTCAGTGGTACAGCTGGGGAGGTGGAAGATATAATTAAGAAAATTGAGGGAGGTCTGGAAAGTCACCAGAAGGTACAGGAGCCTTGGTAGAAGTTGTTTGTATAGGTTTCGTGTGTGTGGGCATCTGAGTGTTAATAGGCACTTAGAAGAAGAAAAAGGTAAACACACCGTCTAATTAGCACTGACTTAGGGTTGCAAGATCAGATACAGGTAGAATCCCATTATAGCCGACACCACAGGTCCTCAAATTGCTATGTTGAGTGAAATCGCATCACGAGTTCACGTCAGAAACCATCACTCACATCTCCCTGTTTTTTCTTACGATGTCCCCTCACCTAGGATGCCCTTCTAAAAGAGAAGCATTTGGGAAGGGAGTGGCGGGTAAGTTTTAATCAAAGAAATGAGCTGTGTAAAAAAATGAGAGGTTATGGTGCTATTGGTTGTCTAGAATGATGAGACTTGAATTATTTCAGCGAGATAAAAAATGACAGATGCTCTGGGCCCTTAAACCAAATGGCTGTGTCAAGTCTCTCATTCCTCACTCTGTCGAAGGCACCAGAGTCATCTTTCAGGCCTACATGGCCAGATGTCACCCCCTACCTTGCTCCCATCCCTATGCAAGAAGAGCTATCTTCTACAGCCCTCTCCATGTTGTTTGTATGTATCCTGAGCATTTATCTCATTTTCTGCCTTGGGTCGTATTGAGTTGTCTTACTTCTCTCTCCAACCAGGTTATAAGTAATAAAAGAACAGGCAATTTATTTTATCCATCCTTTACGGGACTGTGTTCATAGTAGATAAGGACTAAATGTTTATGAACGTGAAGTATGGTAGCCCAGACTCTCGCCAGAGGAAATGAGATCTTTCTGACTATAAGTTTCTCTCCTACTCTGCAACAGCGCAAGAATCGGAGTGGCTTTTAGATGTGCCTACCAGGAAAAAGTCAGTTACGATGCGCAGGTGTTCTCCTTTTCTAAAGAAGTTGGGGCTGTAAAGGCCATCAGAGAAAAAGGGCCCAGAGCATTAAGTGGTTTGCCCAAGGATACACAGCAGGTTGGGTCAGACCTGACCCATAACTGGAACACAGATGCCAAAACTTCCCAGCCTCTTCTGGATGTTCTTTACCCAGGCTACTGGATTACGTGATCGCCATTTTGAAAAGCTGTTCATTAGTGTTCTTTCGGTCAATAAGTCCTTATTTATAAATTGAATTATATAATTTCAGAAATTGTTCCTTCTCTGTTCTAATTAAATGTGTCTTCACTTCTATTCTTCCTGAGCTTCTCTGTTAATCAACAAATGTACTGGAGACCTCTCCCCCTCCAATATAGCCCTAACCACAAGAAGGCAATCCAAATTTAAATTAATTAGGGTCAAATACATGGTGATGGAAGGAAACTAGATTTCAAATGGTAAGCACACAATAGAGATATCACGTTATAATGTCATACAGATGAAATTCGTATAATGTTATTAACCAATGTTACCTTGATAAATTTCATTTAAAAATAATTTAAATGAAATAGAATTTAAATTCCATTTCTCAGTTGCCATACCCCCATTCACATGCGGTTAGCAGCTACTGTGTTAGACAGCACAGAGAGTATTTGTGTCACGGAGAAAGTAGCTATTAGTGGAAGAAATGCTGTGATGGATAAAAGGAAGAAGGCTCATGATGTGAACAAACACACCCAAATACATCCCTTAAAGCCAGAATTCTCCTACAGGGTTTTCTTAAAGCAGGCAATTGCATACGTAGGTTTATCAGAGAACTCCTGTAAACTGAAATTTTAGGTTCGTAGCATATTTTACTCAATAAAGACTCAAAATGTACCACTAAAAGACTTAGAAAATTAACTAGCAAATGCTCAGAACTCTCCTTTGGTCTAGAAAAACTGTTATTCCTTGCCACCATCAAACGGTCCATCAGACCAAAATAGGTCCTTCCTCAAGCAACTGGCACAGTTTTTGGTCTTAGGAGATTCCTGTCCCAAAATTTCACAGCCAGGAAAAAGTTATGATTTAAAGCCAATATTTTTCAGTTTCCCCTATAAGTCTGGTATGTGCTGGGAGCTTTAGGCTTTCATTGCTTTTAATCCTCTCAACAACTCATCGAGATAAGTACGGAAAGTCCTCTCTTAAAGTCATCCATAGGTTCTTCAGTTGTAAATCAAAGAACATATAACGAAACCAATTTTACTACAAGCTAATTGGTGTAAACAAGAGTTAAGTTCCTAGGACATCTCATCAATATTATCATAAAACAACCTGAACAAAATGACAATATCCGAGGATCTGCTGTATTGTCCCTCCACATTTTACAGTGAAGAGAATGACCTCCAGAGGCATTAAATGACTTGCTCATTTTAGAGTGGACAGACCATCTCAGTATGCAAAGGGCAGAGGGATCTTCAGTGTTGAAACTGGGAAATTCTGGACAAACTGAGATGGCTGGTCGCTCTATCAGCTCACAAAACGTGTCTTCTCAGAATAAAAATCAAGCTGAAGCCTTTCTAGATCCCCAATCCAAATGTGTGATATACGCCATGAAAAAAATCACATGTGGCCGAATAATAAAAACTCCCTCTCATGTCTGCCATAATTTTGTTCTATTTCCTTCTCTGCTTCTAGTTGTCATTGGATTAGAAAGCGTTTTGAAAATTTACAGTCTATACGATCAGATTTTCTCTTTTTGTTCATTCCCAGTTTTCTTCCTACATAAATTAAGCTTTGTGTTGACATTCCAGTTATTAAAACAATCCCACGGGGCTTCAAAAGTTTGTTTACTGGCTTGGCACCTCCTCTAATACAATCTAACATTTCTGATGGATTCCCTAACAGGATCTGGATTGTCCTTTAAAAGCCTCTGGTGACCACATTTGACAATTCACTTGTCCTCAATGGTCTTTGCCTGCACTGTATGCAGGAGAAAGAGATAAATGAGAGACCACAGCAGTGCTACTCAAAAGTGACCACAGTTAGTAACAACTGATAGAAACGGGTGTGAAAAGCAAATTCCTGACCCCACTCCCCCCTCAAGAGACCTGGAGAATCAGAATCTAGGAGCGAAGCCCAGAGGTCTGTGTTTTAACAAGATCTCCAGGAGGTATGTATGCACATTAAAGTTTGAGAATCACCAGGCTGTGGATGATGAGTGATTCGCGAATGTTGCAGAATGTTCCAGAATCATCTGGGGAGCTCTTAAAACTGCTCACACCCACGCCCCACCCAGACCCATAAAGTCAGGCTTTCTGGGTTGGAAACCCAGAGATAGGCAGGCATTTTTAAAAAAAAACTTCCCGGATAATTGCAGCGTGCAGGCCAGCTTGAGAAGGGATAAACTGAGGGAGATGGAAACATGACATTCTGGAGTTTTTAGGGCAGTTTCCTTCCTCTGCAAAATAATGCAAATGTCCTTGGAATGATATCTGATGTATTTTCTAAATGTGTCATCTTTTGGAACTTTAATGAACAAGGAAAGTATCTCTCTCTTTTTTTTTTTATTTTAATTTTGAGTGGGAAAAAAAAGTCTCTTTCAGGAGTGGCTTGTGGTAAACGCCCAAACACAAATTGTGTGTTCATAACAAGTTTCAGTCCTTTCAACAAATGAATAAGCCAATACTGCCATAGGCAGGATTATATTTTCTTCCTAAGGTCAAATTAGATGGCAAGGATAAGTTGGCAATCAGAGAAATAACTTTTAGATATCTGTTTCCTATTACTCTAATTACGGAAAGTGATGATAGTCCGTTTGCTATTAATGTTTCTACAACTCTGTGATTTGTAGCCAAATATCGAAGTTTGCTTGATGGCGTGGTGATTTTAAGCACAGCCAAAATGATCAGAGATAAAGGGAAAGTGTTGAAACGGGGCATTTTGAAGCACTGGGAGAATAGCTCTCAACCTTGGCAGTAGTAAGAGATGGTGTAACCTTGACCGCCCAAGGCTATTTATAAGCCCAACCAGTTTGACAAGATTTGACTGAATTAGTAACAAGCCAATTCATTCATCCCACCAATTTGCTTGAAGTTAAATCTGATGAAAATAAATTAAATCTGTTCACCCAATTGACCAGTTTTTTGTTTGTTTGTTTTTTCACTTGAAGGATAATGCGTTTCTTATCGGAACCTGAGGGATGATGCAAAAGTCACCAAAATTAAGATCTCTCACAAAGGAGGCATGCACCCTGGTACACTGCAGCATTGTGATGGCCTTCAGGTGACAGATTCACATATGTCTGGCAAACAACTGAAAGTCATCTGACTGGTTATTTCTATAAAGACTAGAAGCCAGGAGAACCATGTGACCCCAGACTGCTTGAGCCAATGGTTCTACTGGGAAAAAAAAAGCTCTTGATCATGACCGTGTGGTTCCCAGCAAGGGGAGTGAGACCGGCCATGAAAACAGGCTCAGCCTAGGTGCCTGGGATGCCACAAAGGAGAGAAACGCCCTGAGAACTGAGCAATAACGCTCAAAAGACATGCTACATCGTTCTTAACAGGTTTAAAGGCTGTAAGTTCCAGAACAGGGCAGTATCACAGCCGATGACCGAATACTTCATGAACTCGAAAAGAACTAATATAAGTCGTCTGGAGATGCTCAAGGATGTAGCGTTTCCTCTTCCGGTTCTCCTTGCCTGCCGTATTTTAAAGCAGGATGTACTCAGCCTCCTTGACACTGCCCCCCACCCAGTGTCTTCCAAAGTGCCATGCCACCGCTGCAACATAAGGGTCTTTTATAGGGACCCAGCATTTTAAAACACAAGCTCAGGGTAAGTCCTGGCAAGCGGTACAGCGGCTCCCTGCTCACCTGCTTTTCCAGCCCTGAATCTTGTCCTGCATTGCAAGGGGTCCCACACGCATGTCTGTGGACACAAGCCACCTACCCGAGAACCAGATACACCTGTCCTACCTACCGGCTTCCCGCCCCTTGCTCACCTCTCCCGCCTAGGTACACGTGAGCCAGCAGCACGGCCCGTCTGCAGGACAAACGCGGGGAAGCGTCTGGTGGCCTTGGGGGCCTGGAGTGAGCCGTGAATGTCTGGACACCTAGGAGGATTTGTCCCTTTGACACCGTGCCCCAGCCTTCCCATGGGTGGAGCACAGTTAAAGGAGGGCCAACGCCGGGTTTTCTAAAAAATGGAGCCCAAAGCCGGGCCCGTGGCATTAGTCCGAGGGGACAGTGTCTGCTGTCTCCAGCAAGTATCCTTCCACCTGCTCCAGCACCTCCGAAGGCGGAGTGATCATCGCTTCATAAGCTGCTTCAGTATTTAGTGAGGGTCACAAACTCAGGGAAGCGGCAAGAGCCCGGAAGGTACATAAGGGAGTGAAGGAGGCCGCTGGAAGCGGCCTGTACTTGGCCTTCAGTGGACCGTGGTGCGCTGGAAAGCACAGCACTTTCCAGAGGACGCAGCCTCTGGGGGGTGGGGACGGGGGACGATGGTGGTCAGGCTTGGTGTTGCTGAATCTTCCGAATTTTAAAACAACACAAAAAAGCCACCCATCTAAACTCTTGTTTAATTCCTTGATCCTTAAATGTGGGCAACTAATTTGAATTTTGTTTTAAACATTCTGTGGGTCCAATAGGCCCGATCTGCTGGTGGCTTTTAACTAACAGGTGACCAGTTTGCAACCTCAGATTAAAGGCCTTCTTCGTCAAGTTGTATAGAAATCTACTTCCTCGGGAACCCAGGCATCTGGAGTAACCAAGAATTACTCCCTGTCTTCCAGATGCCTTATTTTGAAGTTAGACCTCATTTACCCAAATGTCCCCTCTTTCTGAGTCACCTACCCGAAACACCTCCAGGTGCTACTTCTACGACACAGCGTCTGTAGCCCACACCGGAGCAGCCACCCACCTCCAAAAGCTCCTCCCTCATCTGTCTTCATGAGTGGACAAGACAATGAGCAAAATCCTTCAGGGACGATCGCTTCTCCATGCTAGCAAATGTTTTTTTAGTTGGGGGTGAAAAGGGTCGTTCTTTGGTGTGTTTTTTTTTGGGGGGTGGTGCATGATCAGCTTCAGAAAAGCAAATGATGACTCGATCACTCAGCTTCTTGCACAAGGAGGGTGATTTCAGTAAGCGGATGGAAGGCTAACGCTGCGAGCAGCATTCGTGATTAGCGGAGGGTATAAAATGAGGTGTGGATTTGATCTACTGTCGGAGTAGCAGATGGAACACAGCAACCATGTCACGGGAGAGGTAGGATGTCGTGGGTCATCCTGAAGTGCCTGGAAGTGATTAGCCGTAGAACAGCTACATGCAGTTTTTAATTGATTGATTTGAGTTTGCGGTCAGAAAATGACTGTCGGCTCCAGCTTATCTATAATTATCAGTAATCAGAACCAGACTCCTCTCTCGTTAATAGGCCGGGCTCCTCCAGAGTGCTTGATTGTCTACTTTTCAGGCTTTCTGTACTCACTGCCTAATAGCTTTTCACTGCCATAACATGATACCTGGTGACCATCAGGGAAAAGACTCGGAGGGAATGAATATAAGGTAACAGGAGGGCTGCTCATTTATTAGCTGAATAGTTTGACTATTTTGAGTTCAAGACAGTTTCGAATGAATAGGAGGTCTCTTATGCACAATTTAGTCTATTGTAGGCAAAATCAAGTGAAGGATTAAAACAAGAATTCCTGTAACTCTGGCCAAAATTTCATTTAACCTAAAAAATAATCTTGACACTAATTAGAGGCTGAAACTATTTCTAGGAGTCAGAGTGTCCCTGCCCCGGTTAAGGTACCACTAACCATCTCGAAGACCACCCAAATCAGAAACCTGGAGATTGTTCTAAATGACTGCTCCTCTCCACAGCCCCTGGCTGCCCACCACACCCAGTCAACCACTAAGGAATGCCAGTCCCCTACTCCCCATCAGATCTGCGTGACCTTAAACAAGTGCCTTGGAGCCACACGGGCCTGGGTTCAAATCTGGACACCATCACTCATGAATTGGGAGGCCTCGAGCAAGTTATTTTCTATCCTCAGCCTCATGTCCCTCAATTCAATACAGAGATGATATAATTACCTGAAGGGACATTAAGTAATAGTTCAGTTAGAAACAACAAAGATCAAATGCAGTGTTTGACATATATGTGCTCAATGGCTTATTTCAAATATTTGTTTATTATGTTTCTCTCCTCACCAAATATAACCTAAGTCTTGGACGACAAACCTCATGAAGAAGGAAGGGGAGAGACGGGGAGGGAAGAGGAGGCAGCGATATGGGGAGGGGAAAATGGAGACGAAGGTAGAAATGTTTACGACGGTGGCGCTACGTTCACTGGCTCTGAAGCTGTGTGACTTCCCTCTGCTTCCACCTTGGTGTCCTAGGACCAGCCATCCAGGGGTGGTATCTGTGCCAGCGGTGCCGTCACTGACCCACTTTTGGGGTGCACCTGCTGGATAACCAACATGGCTCCCAACGTGAAAGATGTCCATTTAATATCATGTTGATCTTTCAAATGAGAGATGTTAAAACTTGAGGGTATTGTCCTCTTGATGAAACCTTTCTCCACTGCATCTGTTCCTCTCAGTGGCTCTTGCAGAAACCTCCGCTCTCAGTTTTGGTATCAATATTTATTCCGGTCGGCTTCTTCGTCCTCACATACAGGTTGACACCAAACTTTTCCAGGTCTCCTTTGAAAAATAACTCAAGTGTATTTTTTCCCTCTGACGACAGCTCTCTGTTAGCCTGTGGATTTTATTCCTAGATTCCTGAAACAGATTCCCAGCTGGTTTTATATTTAGCCTCTTACACTTCTAAGTCTTCCAACCCAACAACAAGAATCAGATTTCTTGGTCACCATTTTTAATCACGTTAATCCCCTTCTCAGAATCCTGTATCTGCTAAAAAGAAAATGAAAAGTTTCCAGGCTTTTACGCTCTTGACCAGTTTTCACCCCACAGAAGTGCCCCCAGGCGTAGAGTGCAGTTCTGGGCTGGGCTGTCCCGCAGCAGACCTGAGTCAGGGCTTAGTGTTCACTCCCAAGGGGTCCCTTGGGATCAACACCCGTGGAAGGGTGGGGGAAAAGCAGGATTGGGCAGAACGAGACACAGGGTGTGACAGCCTTAGCCAATCCCACAGCTAGCTCCAGAGCCTGTCAGAGTTACCCCACTCACAGCTAAAATGGCTGAGCCTGTACACCCCCACCTCTACCAACCATGGCTTGTGGGCCACCCAGGGGTGGGGGCAACTGTTGGTAAAGCGGCTCTCTGCAGCTAAGTGAATCCCCGAAGTAAGGACCTGAGAGCTAGAGGCTGTCTGCTGAAGACGACAACAGCTAGAGATGCCACTTCTTGCCTATTGGTCCCTGAACCCAAGGAACCCAACATGTCCAGACAGGAGCTATAGCCCACAGGGAAATGAGACTTGTGCTGTGGCTGGCAAAGGTGCTTCCCATGGGGGAAAAGGACTTGCAACCCTTCAGAATCCAGAAACGTGAGTATGGAAAGCACAACTTGGTGGGATTTTTCTTCTCTGCCAAAATGCTTACTTTTGCAGGCTGACTCGCCATAGCTTGCTCTCCACTGCAAGCAAAATGCAGGTGTTTTGCCTTCTATTCATGATTTATCCACCTCGGTGTACTTCTACCTGATGTTTCTCCATTAGTGACTACCCTCCTACATCCTCCAGTCCATTTACATACTTCCCTTTCAGATGAGGACTGGTTAAAATCGTATCAAGCTGGTAGTGCCTATTAGAGACAGCTGTCTTCAAAAAATGCCCTTTAAAAGATCCACAAAGCATGCTCCTGAATTGGAAGAACTAATATTGTTAAAATCTCCATACTACCCAAAGCAATATACAGATTCAATGCAATCCTTATCAAAATTTTAATGGCAGTTTTCACAGAACTACAACAAATCATCCTAAAATTTGTATAGAACCACAAAAGACCCTGGGACAAAGCCATCTTGAGAAAGAACAAAAATAGAGGCATCACACTTCCTAATTTCAAACTATACGAAAAAGCTATCGTAATCAGAACGGTAATGGGCTTGGCATAAAAAGAGACACACAGATCAATGGAACAGATCAGAAAGCCCAGAAATAAACCTAGAAATATATGGTCAATTAACATATGACAAAGAAGTCAAGGACATACAATGGAGAAAGGACAGCCTCTCTAAGAAATGGTGTTGTGAAAAGTGGACAGCCACATGCAAAAGAAACAGTTCTGCTGTTATAACATACACGAAAAGTAACTCAAAATAGATTAAAGACTTGAATGTGAGACCTGAACCTGTAAAACTAGAAGAAAACATAGGCAGTAAGCTCCTTGACCTTGGTCTTAGAATTGAATTTTTGATATGACTCCAAAAGCAAAGGCAACAAAAGCAAAAATGAATAAGTGGAACCACATCGAACTAAAATGCTTTTGCACAGCAAAGGAAACCATTCAACAAAATGAAAACGCGACCTACCGAATGGGAGAAACTGCTTGCAAATCTTATATCCGATAAGGGGCTAATATCCAAAATACATAAAGGACAGAAGTTTCTCAATATCAAAAAAACAAACAATCCATTTTAAAAATGGGCAGAGGCTCTAAATAGACATTTTTTCCAAAGAAGACACACAGATAACCAACAGTCATGTGAAAAGATGTTCAAGATCACTAATTATCAGGCATATGAAAACCAAAACCACAATGAGATATCGCTTCCCACATCTAGAGTGGCTTTTATCAAAAAGACAACAAATAACATGTGTTGGAGAGGATGTGGAGAAAATGGAACACTTATATACTATTGGTAGGACTGTAAACTTGTGCAGCCACTGTGGAAA
>KE755703.1:33545-61693 GCA_000465285.1 Eidolon helvum | reverse complement strand
TTTTTTCTGGTGCAGACTGGATCCCTACACAATTCAGACATAAACACACCCAGTGCAATTTCCCAAGGGCCACTATTCAAAAGACATTTCTACGATAAATCTCAATGTTTTCATATGTAATAAGGCAAAACAAAAAGATTAAAACATATTATCAAGACATAGGTAAAAATGAACAAGCATGATCTAACAGTTTTGGGTTCTACTTCAGATGCAACTCTGTGCCTATGGAAGGAGCTTGGGGGATTAGGAGTGAGACCACACGTAATCAGAGGAGAGAGATGGGTGACCTGGTGCTGCAGATGAGCTGACCTATACTGATGAGAATCAAAAGAAAAAAAAAAAAAAAAACAGGGGACCAAATAGAGGCTTGTGACAAGAATGAATCAACCACTTCCTGTCCTTGTTACCGGGCCCAGTGGGACAGCTTAGCCTGAGGACACAGAATCAGAGAGTTTGGCCTGTCAAGCCCTAAGGAAAAAAAAATAGCCCAACTAGCCAACTCTGGTGACAAGTAAGTTACCCAGCACCCTCCAAACCAGTGCTGCCATCTTGATCGTGGTTTGGCCTTTACCAGCTTGTGGCTGATCCAACATGCCTCCAGTTGAACTTATTTCTATCTTCTCAACACACGATAGCCAGAGTGGTTTTCTAAGTACCAATCTGATCATGGCAGCCCTTCACCTCTAATACTTGAGCGGCTTCTGGCTACATAGAGGCTAAAGTCCAGTTTTCTTCTAAAGCCCGTGTGGAAGGGGTAATTGCTCCTTTACCTACAGTAGACCAGTTGGGTTCAAACTTAGCTTTCATACTCACGATTATGTGATATTGGGCAAGTTATTTAACTTTCTAGTGCTGAAGTTTTCTCATCTATGAAACAGACATAAAATTCTACGGAACACTGTTTACTGAACTATAACATGGAAATCACCCCCCAGAACAGGGAGAGGAAGTGGCCTGAACACACGTAGAGTAGCGCTTGGCACAGCTCAGCCTCTAGTAAGAGCTGACTCTGAGCATTATTATTATGTCTCTGTCATTTCTCTACATGACCCTTGTTTCCTGTCCTTATCAAGTTACTTATGTTTTTTTAAATGATGCCGACTCCTACCTCTGGCTTTAGCACCACTATCTTTTATTCCGAATGCCCTCCCCTCCCCAAATAATGAACTCCAACAGGACACATCGACACACCGGTCAAGTGTGGGCTCAGATGTCTCCTCTCTGTGGCCGTCCTTGCCTCTACCCAGGTTTACGCCCACCTTTTCCATAAAGCTGCATCAGTCCAAGCCGGCATTGTGACAGTCAGCCCTCTCTACCATCATTAGACTTTCATGGTCATAGTCTTCAATGGGGAGACTGTCTCCACCTATGCCACCTTCAAAACTGACGCCATAGCCTCTTAAATCTTTGCTGTCACCGAATACTTTTCTCTAAATCGACTCTTGATTTCACTTATATAAATTCGTTTCAAAGAAAACTTTATATAGTTGTCATAAATTAGTAAGTTAGTATAGAAGTTCTAAAAATAAATAATAATTACAATACAACAACAAAAACTCCTTATCCATTTACCAGCTAACTCATCTGATACCAGCGCTGCGGTGAGGAATTCATACAGACACGTGAGAACTCTGGATGTAGCAAGCACTATCTTTATATTAGGACGTTTAACACATAACAACATCTCAGCAAATAATTCTTGAGTTGCCACAATCTTTTAGAAAGCCCTGGCTTCAAATCTTGACTTTAAAAAGAGGGAAGGGGACTACAGCATTTTACAAATTTAAAAGTTTACTAGCAGAGTGAGATTTTGCAGGAAAAACTTTACTACCCAAATATTACTTGTCTATGAAAACAAAATTTTTAAATCTGAAATTGAAGGTACAGCCTAGCTATATGAAGGTAATATGAAAGAATATTCCTTGAATTAACTATTAGGAAAACTTTTGGTTAACCCCCAAGAAACTGCTACTTTTTCTCTTTTGGGTATTAATAATCATGACATTGTCTCTGGCTAGTAGATAAATCAGAGCAAAATATATGTCTCAGCCCTTAGAACAGCTCGATGACTTAAATTGTGCTATCTGCACATTCTTTTTTTCTGTTAGCGTTACTTCACTTTTGAATTTTCTTCTCTCTTTTTCAGGTTATGTTTTATTATTTTAACTTTTTTTCTTATAATTTATCTAGATATACAAATAATTACAGGAATCACATAAACAACCAAAAAAAAAAAAACAATGGATGAGTTGATTAGTGGATAAATAAGTAAGGTCATGATCAATGATGAGATATGCTGATACGTTTAACTGATACATCTGGGGGTAATTCATAAGCACACTGGCAAGCGGATGAAATACAAATTAAAAAGCCCCTGGATGGACAGTATTTTTTATCACTTCTTTTTCTCTTGTTACAACAAGTTGAACACACGGGCTACTGACTCCCAAACCAGGTTAGTTTAACCCCTTGGGGTTTAGCTTCTCAGGAAAAACATGAGAGATGCCGAGACGGTCCGCAGGTGTGCTTCCTGCCTCGCAGCGAAGCACAGGTGCCTTCCGTGGCTGATTTCCTCTGCCACTTGAGCAAGAAAATCATGGTTCCCATGGGGCACTGACTGACTGATAAGGCTGAACAGTATTATAATCATGTTTATGAAAATTTCTTCCACATATGTCATTTAAAAGTCTTAAAAATACTATGTAAGCATTGATAACGCTTCAAAACGAATGAAACTATGTGATAGTATCAATGATATGCTTAAAAGATCAAAGATCGTTGGTAAAAAGAAAAATCAAAGTATTCTCTTTTTTTCCTTTATAGACATCTCGGGATTACATTTATTTAACAAATATATAAAGTATAAATTTATATAAAGTGAGAAATACTTTACATATGGTAAATGAACTCATATATTTGAGAATATAGAGGGATTCTACAAACATATGGACAGTGTGATAGAGCTATTTCATTTTCGGAAAACTTGTTACAACCCAATTGATGATTATACAGTCATTTGAAATTGAACATTATAATGTATGCATAGACACTGATTTCAGAGTCGAGAAATGTAACCATTACTTTAGAAAGCTCACTTATTTTCTAAGTAATATATGAGGCTGTTTGTTGACTTTTTTCCTCTCCTCTCCCTCTCTCTTTTACACATACACACACAAATGAACATTCACAAAACAGGTTTTACCATCAAAACTTTGAAAAATAAAGTCTCCAGAAATACAGACAATAATTTATAACTTCATTAAATTCGAGATACTCAGAAATTCAAGTTCAAATACAAAGTCACTAACGGATTACTTTATAAACCCCAACATGTAGGAAGCAAACCAAAGAGCTACCACAAGTACAACAGCATCAAATAGAACCAACTAAATGGTATTGAAGCAGTCCATACCCTCTTACACATATTACCAATGTTTCTAAAGGGATGTATGTCTTTGTGTTCATCTCTGAAACATATGTTCCTATGAGACCATTATCGAAACTACCAAGACACAATTTCATTTAACTTTTTAACTTTTATCACCTCAATTTAAAGTGTGCCAAAGTAAAAGAATTGTTTCAGGAGTCAAATAGCCTAGGTGTTAAACTCTGGAATCTTCCACTCATGAGCTTGACATTTAGCAACTTCATCTTAAAGAAGTTCCCTGTGCCTTAGTTACTTTAAAAAAAGAGAGACACACATACCTGCTGGAAGCTCTTTGCTGGAGAAGGGGCCCCTTTGTCGAATTCCTTCTGTTGAGCAGCCTGGACACAAATGCTATCCTCAGCACGCCTTCAGAGTTGAGTGGCGTAAGACATTCAACCCTAACAGCAAAAAGGACCATCTCACACGCAGGAGTGATGACCATCAGCACTCCTTATGCATCTCAAAGCCCCTTATGCATCTAAAAGGCAGACCAGCCTCCGCAAAAGTCAATTGAACCAAGAGGCTGCCTTGAGTTCTCCAGCAGCAGGTCCTCCACGATCATCAAGAGACACACCTGTTGACGATCTGACCTGAACTCCTGCACCTTTTCAGAGAAGCTACCAGAACTTACAAGCCGGGAGACGTCAGCTTACTGAGCAAGGTGGCTGTAAACTGGGATGTGATTGATCTATTTTTTATCAAACCCCCTAGCCATGCAAATTTGCAGTGCAATGTGAACTTTCCAAATATAACAGGCAAAAAACTACACATTCAACATTGATTAAACAAAAAAAAAAGCAAACAAAAAACATTAACAATAATCTTTGCTCCAGAAAGATTAGACAAAATGTGGAATGGATATGAAATTCAATCATTACTTTTTGGTTATTAAAAAGTGCATGCACATATAAGGGCACTGACTTAGTAGGGATTTATAAGTTTATCACGTTATGAACTCTTGTTTTAATGTATGGAAAGGAAATCTAAGAAATTAAGAGTATGTTAGTATTTCTTTTATTTCAAACTGAACAGTAAAATTACTGTAATAAATCTTTATAACATTCCTATGAGTCTTCATCTGAGCTGATTATTTAGGCTTAACATTTCACTTAAGATTTTGTCAAATTAAAACCTGTTAAATTCATGGAACCCAGATTAAAACTCCCGACTGTGCAGAGTTGAAAGTTATATTATGACTTTCAAATAACAGTGATACTAGTCACGTCTTCGGCAAATTCTGAATGTGCATGATGATTGGTAGTTTTCTTAGCTTTGTCTTTTTAACCCGTGTTCAAAGCTTTGTTAATACAGATCCAAGTAATGGAAAGTCTTTAAGATACCAGAACAGGAATAAGAACATAAACTTTAGGTAAGACATTTAATCTATAACACCTGCCTTTCTTATAATTCAATGTATTTTTCAATTCTTTACATTCTTATCACACAACCTCATATTCTCTTGCCTTCCAAGATGTTAGAATTGTACAGTTAATTACAACATTCTGCCTGCTTCAGTGACAATATTTAAATATGAGAAATATTTAGTTTGACAACTGCCTTACTACTTAAATTAGTATCCGTGAACTGACTACAGAATATATTCTATATTATTAGATCCTTCTCTCTTCTCTATCTCTCTCTCTCTCTCTCTCTCTGTCACACACGCTCATATACTTACAAACACACACACAGTCCTAACTTGAGCCCAGTTTACAGTTTAAAGAATATGAAAACAAATAACTTTTCATGACTTTGCACATGTAAGAAAGAAGTTATATAAATCACATTTGGAAAGGAACATAGTACTGTACCCTTACCTTTAAATGTCTCCTTAGTTCTATTTGGATGAAAAGAGTCACCATCAATCACATCCACCACCTACTCATTCCTGTCTCAGATGTCTCAATTTCTCCTCTGAATCTTATAATATTAATTTTAACTCAATTTCCCATTTAGGAAAAAAAAAAAAAGGAAAAAAAAAAGCAGGCCTTCGGCATTCCTCCTGGGTCTGGATGGCAATGACCTTCAACTCTGCCGCTATTAAGGGCTGTGTTCTTCAATCTTCACATTTCAGAAATGTAGAAATGTGCTTTTCTAGAAGAGGCACGTAGACCCATTGTCTGTAATAAGCTTAATATTTGCCATGAGCACAGCCCTAGCATTTGTGCACCCCCTTTCCCATATGTAATTTGGTTCAAATGTTCCCTATCTGAAAATTTAAAAATAATTGCCATTCTCCCTATCTCTCTCTGTCACTCTCTCTCTAGACAGAGACACAGAGAGATGAGAAAGAGGAATTTTAGATCTATCTTTCTATCTATCTATATATCAATCACACACACACTAGCTTATGGCAGACAGCTTGCTAAAGATTGGTATCTACCTAATTATTCCTGGATCCCCAAACTAAGGTTTAAAATGATGAAAACAGCATAAAAGAGACATTTTCTTCATGATAATTATAAGATCCTTGTAGCTCAAATCCCTTTACTATCAAAATGAAGCTGAAAACAGGGCATATGTGTGTTCCCCTAATTAATAGCTTGGTCTAGAATGAGAAAATTAGAGTGGGGGGGAGCTCTCATTTTATGAAAGAATTAATAACCAGGCACAAAATAGGTTAGATCTTACCTAAATGAATTGAAACTGCACAATTACCAGAAAAGAGAAATCATCAAGTAATTCTTTATCATTGTCAGTCTTTTTCCTAAGAACATATCAGGGTCTTAATTTTTGAGTAGGCAGAGATTTTTTAAAAATTTTTTATAACTTTACCTCAGATCTTCTGATTAAACCAAAGTTGCCTCTTCAGTGTTTCCTGAGTCCACAATACCCCTTCCTGTCTCAAAATTTTGCCAAAGCTCTCTTTATCGGAAATGTCATTACTTTTTTTCCCTAGTATTATCTCCTTCAGGAATAAATTACCAATTCTGAAATGAATTTACTTTTAATAAGGGAATTCATTTTTCTTATTAAAAAGTTTTGAAAGCTGGAATAATTTAGATTAAAAGGTACAAATCCAATTACACTTTGCACATAATACAGGACTTACTATAACCCTCAGCTTCTAAAAATTTGAATGCATTAGCAACTATGTGATTTTACACGGAGACCCAAAAAACTTCCTGAGCATTCTAAATTTTTGTAAGAAATGTATCCCATAGTAATAGCATCTATATTAACCAGTTCATCTGCATACTTTTTCTTTATCATCGAAAGCGATCTTAAAATCACTTTACATATACCAGTTGTCTCATTCTGCAGGCATAAAATTAATGTGATCAGGATAACTGGGACATATTTGATGTGACAAAAACTCAGCCCACTTACCTTTGGTTTAAGTTGACATTAAAAAAAATGGTGCTGTTTCTATATTTCATTTCTTAAATAATATTATATTTGATGGGAAAGAAAATTATGACAAAATACAAACTAAGCTGTAACTTTACGCCCATCATTTTACTCAAGAAGTAGTCTTGCCCTGTATTTTCTTGCCAAATACGGTTGTTTTAGTCACACTCTACTAAATATTCCTTTCTCCATATATAGAGTTATCATATCAACTAGCTCTTGTGGGGTGGGGGGAAAGATGGAGGGGGTATTCAAAATGAACACCTCATATAACCTATAGTTCCTTGACATAACTATGCAAACAAAACTGTAACCATACACCTCAATTATCCTAATAAATTTCATGATTTATTTTATAATTCATTTATATAATAGCAATGTTATTATAATAAAAGATATAATGTTATACTCTTCACTGAAAATATCAGGCATGCAGAATGGATCAATCTACTTATTGATCAAACCAGAAATTCAGATAAATTGTTCATTTCAAATCATGTATTGCTTTTTTTTTTTTTCCCCCCAGAGGATACACTAAATGGCAAGAATTCCTCCATGACAGATCAGAAAGCCTTGCTTTCTTTTTTTTTTTTTTCTTTTTTTTCTTATTGAGATATAATTGTCATATAACATTTTATTCATGTCAAGTGCACAACAAAGTTGTTCACTATATGTGTGTGTTGTGAAATGATCACAAAAACTAAGTCTAACATCAATCGCCACACTTGGCTACAATTTTTTTTTTCCCTGTAATGAGAACTTGTAAGTTCTACTCTCTTAGCACTTTTTTTTTCTTTTCTTTTATGTCATGAGAGTGATTGATGGAAGGATTTGTCAGAATGGCCATGCAGCAAGTTATCAGGAAAATTGTTTAGCTTTAATTCCCTAGAATGCTGAGCTAAGATGAAATCAGCCTGAATGGATGGTATTGGCCAAGCTACGCTTCAGACTTTATGCTAGCAGCGTCTTAGCGTTTGCTAAGGGAGAAGCTATATTAGCAACAGCTCTTGGCTCTTGATATCTGGAAATGTAGTTAGTGAGAATCCCATAGAACAGGGACTAATCTTCAATTACACAGGCGATCTGTAAACCACAATCTGATCCTGAGCCTCTCAAAATTAAGAAGGTACTAAAATCATCTAGGATGTTTGTTAAAAATGCAAATTCCCACTCCCCAAGCCCACAGACTCTCATTCTCTGGTCTCTAGGACTCAAAAGATCTGTATTTCAACATCACTAGGGTAATTTAATCCACCCACCAACATGTGTGGCACCTGTGTGTACCCAGCTCTGGGCCTACACTGTAGAGATGATACAGAATTGAAGACCAGTCTCTGTGATGCTGGTCTAAGTTAGGGGCCTTTCCTTAGTGAGGCTAATTCACCTATTATTCATTGTGAGGGGATCCGAGCTGAGTCTTTTTAGTTCCTCGAGTTGAGATTGAAATGACCGAGGGAGTCTCCCAGTGGACAGTAGCAGGTGATATTTGAGACACTTATATAGAGATCCTTTTAAAGTCATGAACTGTGATTATTTTCCAGTTAGTCAGTCTGGGTACATCTTATATGCATTTTAACCATTTTACCAAATGTCCTGTTTATTTTAGTCAAAATCAATGTACCAGTTTGTTGTGGCCTCAAAAATCTTCACAGAAAATCTCGTAGTGATATAACCAATAAAACTTCTTTAAATATTCATTATAGTAACAACTAATAAAAAGGATATCCAGAAGTTTTATTTTAAAAATAACTGTGCTCTAGACCTTTAAATGACCTGATCGATTTAGCAGCTCCAAGGTGATGATAATCATAAAACCTACATCTAAATGGCACTGGGCTATTTTCAGACCAATGTCATATCATGGACTCATTTGATCTTTACATGGCCTGCAGAGCAGTCAAACTTTAGAGAAACATGTTCTGGAACTACTTCTGTGACTGTTGTTTCGTAGATTTCTTTCTCCCAGGGCATTCTTCTCATCCCATAAAATTACAATATTAAAGAAAAAAAAAAAAAAAACGTTAGATCGGAACAAACTCAGAACTTATCATTTCCGATACAAAATCATTTTCTCTTACTCAGGTTGTCTGTTGGGCTGGCACATATGAGTTAAGTCCGAGGCACACAGCACCTTTGGGCCTGCCCCGTTAGACTAAGCACCCTTACCTCTCACTGAAACCATACTGAACTGTTTCTAGTTTTCTGCATGTGTCATGCTGTTTCATGATGATATAAATTTGCCCAAACTGACCGCTCTGCGTGGGACCTCTAGATTCCCTCTCTTTTCTGTCTAACAAATCCTATTTTTCCTCCAAAATTCTGCTGGAATGCCACCTTTTCTAGGGGCTTTCTACTGAATATTTCATCTATATAACTTGTTTATGGATCCAATTTTCCCCAAATCTCAGTGCCATAAAGTAAATTACATGCCTTATTCATTTTAGGATCCTCATGGTTTCTCCTAATTGCAGTGGATGCTAAATAATTAATAGACAATCTGGAACATAATATTTAAAGATGACTGTTAGTAATTAAACTCATTTGAATTTTATTAATAAAAGTGTGATAAGTAAAAATTTAGCATCAATCTGGAACAACTTTCTAATGTTGGGGTGAACATGTACTCTGAATGGTGTTTATTTCTGTCCCATCTTCTCTTTGATAGGAGGACAGCAGAGAAGTTAGACATGCAGACTGCAGAGCCAGAATGTCTTCAAATTCTGACTACCACTTCATGGCCATACAACCTTGGATAAGGTTTTCAGCCCTCTGGGCCTCACTCTGCTGTGTGTAAAAATAGGAAAATAACAGTAATTGCCTCATTGAATTTTTGTGGGGATTAAGTGAGTAAATGCATACAGAGTTTTAAAATGATGTCTGACACCTGGTGAGTTTTTATATAGGCACTTTAATAGTAAATACATATTTTAACAGTATTAATTCCCTGTGCTCAGAAGTATACATACAAAGGGAACTTGGATACATTTATTCCTGTATTTTCTGCCCATAATGTTCTTTTGAATAAATCCAAATGGTTTACATCAGCTTCTTTGCCTCTAGACTTTTACCAAATGAGCAACCACAGCAAAACTACCCAATTAAGTCTCCAAGTCAGCACTATCTCATCAAAATACACTGCAAACTATATGTGTATTTTCAAATTTTTAATAGCCACATTAAAAATGATATATATATAACTGAAATAAATTTTAATATATTTTCTTTAACCAAATATAACTAAATATTATCATTTTAACATGCAATCAGAATTAAAAAATTGATGACATCCAGTGTGTTTTACATGTACAGCAATTCTTAATTAGAATGAGTTACATTTCAAGCACCCTCTGTCTGCACATAGCCGATGACCTTGTATTAGACAATGTCTTGGTTAAGTATAAGATGCCAGCCCAACTCGATGACATGTAATTTTTAGATCTGTCACTGGGTGGCGCTGGAGCCAAATACTGTTCTTAAATGAAGTAAAAGTTCTTAAAACAGTGCAGTTGAGTCTTAAAGTACAACATCTCTTTGCTATGCTGCTTCCAAATCCTACAGAGAGTTATGATGAACTAATGGGATAAAATACACACACACACACACACACACACACACACACACACACACACACGCCTATCTGATCATAAGAAATTAGGAACGCTAAAACTCGAAGCAAATTCCAATGCTCCTCAAACAGATACTCTGAAGTTTGCCAGGCCCACTTTATGTGCAAAGCCATGAGGTTTTAAAATTTCTGAGGAACTATTTCTATACTGTTTAATTTCATCAAATAGGTTGTCCCTGATGGAATCTCTTTGCATCCCTGTAAACTCATGGTGTTTAGAACACTTGTTTAGAACTATAATTTCTGCAGCCAAAGAAAGTTTTTCCAGTTATAATCTTCATTAACAATTTACACAGCACCTGAATGCTATGGAGTCTGTCCTGGAGGGTAGAATAGATGGTACGTATTTTGCTTGTAAAAAAACTTGTATTAAGAACAATGTTACATTTTCACTTAAGGATGGAGCACCAGGAAAGTATATGCATTATTTTTCCATCAAATGCAACAGAAATAGTTTGCAAGGGAACTGTTATTTGAAGCAAATTTCTCACATATTCCTTTAACTAATTAAAAATTCTCTAAATCTCCATGTATTCTATGATGTCCTTTGAGTCTCAGCCCAAAAACACACTGAGAAATAACTTAAGGTTCCACGCTCATTGGAAATGCCATCATGCTGACCATGTTACAGAGTTCTGACATCTTTAATCAGGACTGTCCCCTTCTCCACCAGCTCTGAGAATTGTGCTGTGACAGTCACTGCTAGCTGTCTACCCAGTCATTCTTCTCATGTTCCTTGTCAATATGATTCAGGTTGTGCTCAGAGTAGCCACGTTCCTAATTAAACATTCATTTCTCCAGTGTCGACTGCGGCCACGGGATTCTGGGAAAGCTTTTTCTCTTTTTATGAGTAAAAGATAGGGATGGCACTATTCTTTCCCCCTCGCTCCTGCCTTGAAAATGTCAGCTGACATGAAGTGACAAGCATAGGGGTGAAAGCTACAAGCAGAAGAGCAGAGAGATCCAGGGTCTCAGACAATACAGTCAAGAGATGACCCAAGACCAGGAAACCAGCTTCCTCTATATTTGTCATATGAGAAAACATGAGCTCATTAACTTAAGCCACTCTTAGTTGAATTATGTTACTTGTAGCTAAATAGATTCCTAAAATATGCACCTTCCCCACTTCTGCTTCCTAACCCTCATTTTCCTTCTCTGCATGTCCTCCCCTCAGAGCCCTGACTTGTCACCTGGCTAATCTCAGAGTTTTTTCAACTTGTAGCTCCCTGCTCATGGAGGAGAGCTAGAAAAGCTAATCCCTCCTAATAAACATACTATTTTTATAGTGTTAAGTTTATTACTACCATGAATCTGACTCTAATGAATTTAAAGATGAGATGTCTATGAAAACTAGGAAGGAATTGAAAGAGATGATGATACCAGCATTTGAGTAGCTTCTTACATTTCACAAAGGCCTTTCGCATTCTTTCATTTGACCCATGACAGCTTTTTCTGATTAATATTCCCTTTCTCAGGTGTGGAAATTGAACCTTAGAATGATTAAGTTACCCTCCAAGGTTACACATTGCGATATAAACCTGCTCCTGTGGACGAAATATGGCAAAACCATAACCGATACCGTGTCTACTTCATTCCACTGCCTGTAGAGGTGATAATAAAGATTAACGTTGATCAAGCAGGTACTATGTGCGACAGGCATTTGCTCAATCAGGGGAGTTATATACATTACTTCCTTCAATCCTCACAATAATCCTATGACCTAGTGCTACTATTATCCCCATTACAGAGGAGGAAAGTGAGGTTCTGTCCAGGGACGATCCACCAGCCCTGCCCTCCTACCAGGCTGTTTCTGCCTTAACAGCCTGCATGGTACATTCCCACCCTTTGCTCTGAGGAGGCTGGATATTTATCTTTGAGTCTCATCTGCTAGACTAAACTCTCCCTACCTTCTGCTTTGTGTCTGTTCTTTCCACTGCCACTGGACTATAAACCTCACTTGTATTTAAGAATGACAACCATCTGCTCAAGTCAGAAAAGATTCTGCATTAAACTAATTGACTTGATTTTCCCATTGAATTGATACTAATGAATTTGGGTTCTGAACACCTGTATCTCAAAAGATCTCATGGGATTCCTGACTTTCAAATTAGCTTACAGTTTTCTTTCACCTCTAAGCAGAAGGCTTAACTTAAAGTGTACTTAATAAAAAACATGTGCACTTCAAAGATAAGCAAATGCATCTTCAGATGGTTTAAAACAAGTATTTTGTACTTACCCTCCACTCTCCTGATACCATTGATACCATATTATTCTTAAAAAAATACCCTCAGGCAGGTATAGATAATGCACATTTTCACCTGGGTGCAGATATTTAACAACACTTTTTGGGTTCTGATAGTGGAATGGACCATCAGGGGTCTGCTTCTATCCGAGGCCAGCCATTTAGCAGTTATAAGACCTTGAACGAGTCATTTATACTCTCTAAACCTCAGTTTCCTCATCTTTAAAATGGACCTATATACTGACCTTCCACTTTTGGAATGTTTAAATAAACTAATGCATATAAATTGTCTGACATGTGCCTGTGCATGATATATACTCAATGGATATTAATTTATACTCTTCTCTCCTTTAATCTCCCCAGCTCACATAGGAATTTTAATCTTGTTTTTCAGGTCTGACAAGCCTTAAAATAAACATGGGTATTTCTAGGCTCTTGGTACTAGAAAACAGTGTATATTAAAAGATAACAATAATAATAAATAAAAGTCATTTTAGGATATAGCTACCACTTTTATGACTTAAAGGAATAGTAGAGGTTAAATATTACAATGCCATTTTGTATGCTCTTTGAAGAAAGGCATTACTTGCATTCTAATTTTAAACCCTGGTGATTGTCCTCATTCTTGGGTTTTGCTTCTCAGAGATGCTTGAAATTAGACAAATACCAATATTGCATTATGCAGATGATGAAATACTTATGCACAAAGAGAAGTATATTTCTAAAGAAGGTTGAAAAGATCTCCACCCATCTATCTAAAGCCTTTCCATCACTTTGAAGTGCACTGATTAATATACAGAGGCTGTTTGATAACTTTCCCTAATGCCTATACATTCCGATTGCCTTTAACCAACAACAGCAAACAATTGTTCTCTTTGTAAGGAGGATCCCAGGAGCTCAGGACATTTGCAGACAGTAGCCACCACAGTCACTGGAGGATAGGATTTCTGACTCTCATCAAAGAAAGTATCAGAATTTGCTGCAAATAATTGAAACTGTGGCTTTGGAAACTGCTCTTTTAAAGTACGATGATACCTTGCACATAACGTTCTCAAGCTTGCTTTATGTTATAATTTTATTGTATATACCTTTATTACCAGAGTATTCCTAATGAGATTTGGGGACCTAAGCTAATTTTTGATTTTGTATGAATACTGTTCAGCATAATGTCTAACAAAAGGTAGTAGTAGCTACTCAAAAAAATGTTCGTGGAGGAATGAAAGGGGGAAAAATAAAGGATGGGTAGAAGAAAAAAAGCGAGGACAGGAGGAAGAAAGTCTGTGTCATTGATATCATGAGAATCGAAAGCTCATCATTATTTCACTTACACCAGGCTGCCCCTCTTAAAGCGACCGCATTTTTAATTGAGCTCATTACCCAAGCAGTCAGTAAAGCAATCCTATCAATAATAGTATCACAGCTCCCTCGGTGTTTAATGACTACACTTAATATCATCCTGGAAGCTTTTTTACTTTAATGTTACTTGTTTTTAATTGAACTTGAGGCATTGTAAATGACCATTGTTCCTTGGTAAAAAGATGACAAAAAGTATCTTAAGAAACTTAAGTTTTATTTTATGTTTCCCCACGGTGTGGCAGGAGAGACTTAAGAAGTTGAAAAAGCCACCAGTGGAGGTGGGATGGGGGATTAATCTGAGAGTCTGAATCAGGGAGACTCAGGTCAGAGTCGCTCTCAGTAGGGATGTGCACGGGAATCAAATGGCAATTGATTTCTCTGTGCTTAAAACTGACAAAAGAAAATATTGGTTAATGAGTTTCTTATGTTTACTGTAAGACACCCACTGACTATACTGCAGGCTAACACTCCCTCTTAGCTTTTAAGAAGCAAATCTGTTGGAAATGTTAACATTTGTGTTGGAACAAATAAAGGTAAACACAGTAGACTGGCTTTCATGATATACATCTACAGAAAGAATGTCCAATTAATTGTAATAACTCTTTATTAGATAGTGAAAATAATCTCTCTTATGACAGTCTGTTAAGTGAAAATAAAAGCAATCTCATCTGGTTGTTACAAAGAGTAGGTAATTCACTGGGAAGTATGCAGTGGTCCTGTGGCAAGTGGGGAGTGAGCAGGAAAATAAAGCTATTATGGTATTTCCATTTATTCTTCTCCTACCATTACCATCCCAACCCCACTACGATACCATCACCCAGTCAGAGAAACATTTGTGTTTTTCCACAAACGACAAGGAAGGCAGCTGTGCATTGGAAGAGTTCACTGTCCAGTAGTAGGGATGTAATTAAATAACCTTCTCACTATGGGATCTCACTATGCGATATGAAAACAAAACCATTTACCTGAGGACTAAAACTCTTTACCTTCCACCCCAAACCCTGTCTACATGAACAGGACTTTACTATTCCCTTGTCTTCATTAGCATATCTTTACTATTCCAGGAGACTTCTCCAGGCAAATAGCTTGATAGTTCATTCAAAGAACTTCTTGAAAAGACCCATCAATCCTTCCTTAGGAAGCATCAACCAACAATGTATATGTCCTGAGAACCACACAAACCCTTCATCTCAAAATCTTGCCTTACCAGTTACCACCAATCCTAGACAGTTGTATTATGTATGATTCCTGCCCAAGTCTAATCAAGGCCCCTCACTGAGAGACCTGACTTAAAACAAACTTGAAAGTCTCAATGAAAATCCTACCTAGTTTTTCTTCAGAGACACTGCCAAAACTCTCCCAAGGCGGTGTTCTCCACACCAGCCACAAAATAGACTCATCTTTTCTTTACTGACTGCTTGTGCTGGAGATATTTGGGGAGCTGGCATTAAACAGAAAAGTTCTACAAAGCAGCAGATATAAAACTAAGATAAATTAATTTTCCTTGGAATGTCTTATTTTCAGATATATATAAATATATCTTCATATTTTGTGTCTTCCTAATTAGAATAGACATCTCATACTCAAATCCTGTACTAAGATAAATGACATCACACTGAAAACATCATTATGAAACCAATTCTCTAGTTTACTTTGTAATTACAGGAGTAATCAACCTCACACTAGTGAAATAAATTGTTGTATAAATATGCTTACTGATCAATAAGGTTATTTTTTCAAGTGTCATTTATTTTAAAAAGAGACATTCACGCCCTTAACACTTTCAGACGAGAAAGTGAGATGCGGGGAGTTTATGTGCAATAAATATCAAATGATACAAAGCAAGTAGGAGAAAGAACAGGGGCTACAATCCTATTTTATAAGAAGTAGTCTAGTATAATTCACTTTTTTAAACTTAAACAACATATGAACCTATTTTAAATAAAAAAAAAAAACATATTAAGGGGTCTTTATAATACCTTATAAATCCTCATAGGTAACATAATGGAATCAGAAAAACATGGTTTGAATCCTAGATCTGTCTCTTAACATCTGTGGGATTTCGTTCAATTTCTTAAGTGATTCTGAGCACCTTTCTTCACTCACCAACAGTATTTATCCCAATGGTTTCTTTTTATAAATAATGTAAGATAGGCAAATCATTTAGCCCTCACATGGCATGAACTAAATTCTCAATACACTTTTTATTATCATTTTCATCATTGCTCTCTGTTAACCACTTTTGCCACTTGGCTGTTTTTAGGTAGATCTCATTTAGATAAACGCAAGAAAGGAATGAAAAGAAGCCAAATATCTGGCTCAAACAATGGTATGAGAAAACTTTAGTTCAGTCTGCTGAGTCTATCTATCTGTGAGACCAAGAGGCAGGATAACTAATGATTTAGGACATCTTGATTTATTGAGACGTTTAAGCAAGGTACAAAAATGGCACCTCTTATACAAGAAAACAGGTTTAAAAATATAAACAGAACTAAGTTTGGTTATCATATTTCATAAAATAAAAGGAGGTCCTCTCCAAAAAAGCCTTCATAAATCACAGGATATAATAAAGCCCCTGAGAAAAATGAAGATATTAGCCTTGTGTTGTCACCCAAAATTCTAATGTGAGACTGTCAGACTTGGGAAATCAGAAAAATCTTAACTGTAAGAAGCATCCTTACCCTTAAGAGACAAGGCAGTCTCCCTGAGACAATGCTAGAAACAAGCTATTTGAGTGATTTGCATGTGCTGATATTGTTTCTCAGTTGTATTTATGCTTTCAAAAATGACACAGTGGCATAATGTCTTTAGTTATATTTCCCAAGGTAAAAACATTTTCGGTTCAGCAGAGAAAAGCACGTTGTCACTAATTCAAGGCAATTGGATCGCTACGAGCTTAATGGTTTTGCTACATGGTACACAGAGGAAAAGGGCAGATATTTTAGAAAAGACATCATGGGGTTATTGATATCTACACAATAAAACGTAACCACTTGAAGTACAGTGTATGTTCCCAAAGAGAATGTTTAGTCTGCAGAGACAGCCCTAATGGGAAAAAATAGTAACTAAATGACTATGGCTTTTCTTTCCTCAAAAGAATTAAAATTATGTTTACGGATAAGCAAACCCAATCAGTGTGGGGTCACTGGAGGGTTAGAGAAAGGATGAGACACAAAGAAAGAGAAAAATAAATATTAAAGCAAAAGGAGAGATAAAAATGGGAAGGAGTCATTAAATTACAGCTGAAATAACCCCTGTGAAGGAAAGGCTATCTCTCCGTCAGGGCCTTTTTATTTATTTAACCCCAAATGTCCGCCTTCACATCCTACATGGAGAATGGTGGCGAATGCAGACTGATCACTCCTTCCTACAGAGAGCATCACTATCTAAGCCTGACCTATTCATTCTTTCAAAAGAGATTTGTGCATAAAAGAACACTGTTCATTTCTTTTTCACCAATTTACCTCTCTCTCTCTCTCTCTCCCCCTCTCTCTCTTTCTCGCTCTCTCCCTCTCCCACTCTCTCTCCCTCCCTCTCTCTCTCTGTCTCTTCCTGCCTCTCTCTCCCTTCCTCCCTCCGTTCCTTCTTTTCCATTCTAAACATGACCTATAAGGTCTTTTTGATTTAGTCACTATATCCTTTCCAGTACCACCTAACACAGATCATTCTCTATATTCCATCCTAAACTATCCTAAATGTTTTCCAGTGGCTACTTTTGTTTAGAAACTATTGCTCATTTCTTTACCTCGTTAGCATCCACTTACTCTTTGGATTCTTACTTAACCATCGCTCCCTTAAAGAAACTTTCCATGTGCTCTTGACTAGGCTGGGCCTCGGTGGCAGGTGCCCCTGATCTGAAGGAACTCTCTATTTCTCTACTACGTACTTATTGCACTTCTACGTGTCTCCCTCAATAGGCTTTATCCGTCTCATTCTTCAGAGTGCTGCTATCTTCTTTCAGACTAGACGCACAGAGTACCAGCTCAACACATGACTGTTGCATGAGAGAATAAAGAAACAAGTGAAGAGACTGGCTGATGAATAAAAGATAATGAGAAAAATTTACAAGGAGCTCTAAATGAGCAAGCTATGGCAAGCACTTAGTGTAGGTGAGAGTTGAGAGAGGGATTAGGGAGCCTTCCTATATGGTTTCAGAAAAACTCATTATTTTCCCCCTTTAATTATGGTAAGAATGATACAGGTATCTTTCCCATGATGCCTCTTCTTGCAGCCCAAAGCCGAGTCAAAGTGCTAAGTAACTCAGCTCTAATGAGTCACTTATAACTGAGGTCAGACATCATTAAGTGTGCATACCAAAACAACAGAATAGGTCCAACCGACAACAATTCCCCCTCACCTTCTACTCACTAAACACTGATGAGAGGACTTAGAGAAAATGAAAGCAGAGATAAGACTGGTGGAATTTTATCCCTCTTCTCTCTTATTACCCCTCAATCTGAATGGGTCGGCGACACCTGTGAGTCATCAGTCAGTATCTGGGGTACCCGTAAGAAAAACAGGCTTGCCTCTGTTTCTTCTGCTGTAGGCCACTTATCTTCAGAACCTTCACGTCCTCCTTGGCACATCCAGCAAATCAGGGAAGAGCCTGGTGGGCTGTACCTTGGAAGACCTGGAGTTTGGGCGCATACATGTCAGTAGACACTGACGCCTGGGTGAATATTGAAGACGAGAGAGTTAGTAGCGCGGCCCGTGTGTGCAGAGAAGGTGGCACAGTGTGCCTAGGGAAAATGGCGGCAACTTATTCCAAGTCCATGGACCACTCAGAAAACATCAAGCAAGACCCCAGCGGTCCCCACGCCTCCATGTGAAGGCTCATAAAAGTTCTGAAATGGCCTGAACTGCGACAAGTTCAACATAAAGCAGGACCATGGAAGGTGGATATCAACGCCCAAGAAAACTGTGAGCACCACACACTCAGAAACAACGATGTCAGACTAGAATCAGGACTTTCTCCCCATAAACAACTATAAACACAGGAATAAAGGTATTTTGTTCCTCTTCCCCTCACTCTACCTCATGTACTGGAGGAGGTAGGTCATAAATGAAAGGAGAGGGGAAGTAGAGAGTCCGGAACCAAAAATGTGATAAGGAGTTTCAAAGTACTAAACTTTAATATCTGAAATTGATCCAAACATTCTAGAAGATTCCCAAGGTGTCATTAAGGGACAGGAAGAAGGTCGGGCACATAGTAAAAAATGAGGCAAGTAAAGAAAGAAAATCCTTTTGTATTTATTCTCCAATGTATTGAGGTATTTCAATCAACTGGTTATGTTTCTATTGATCACTGATTTTTATCTTACCCAATATAAGTTATTACATTCCAACCTTTCTTCGGGGTCAAGGATTTTGTCTTACTAATTCCTTTATCTACAGTACTTGACTCTGTTGCTGACACAGGAATTGAAATTCAGTGAGTCCTTCTTGAAATAGAAAACACTGTGCACATAAATTCAGATTTCCCTTAACAGAAGGCCGAGGAAAGGTCTAGTCATGCTAATATGATGCCGCCAATAGTGTGCCTCACTTTATAGTTACACTACCTGCATCCACAGTCTTCTGTGATCCACGACAGAAGACTCAAACTAGGAGACTTTTAATAACAACTACTACCACTTATGGTGGGCTCTGCTAGTGCTCAGTACAGCACATGACCTCATTTATTCCACACCAAATCCTATGATGAGGCATTACTATTCTCACCTCACACATGAGACAACTAAAGCTTTGAGAAGTTAGGAGCCAGGCCCAAGGTCATATAGCTAGTAAGATATGAACATAAGATGTTCCAGTCCAGGTCTTTTTGATTCCGAATCCTGTATCTACTCCACTCTCCCACATGTTTCCCACAATGTCTCTTTTCTGAATTTTGAATACCATCAAATATAGCACACCTACTTATTCCATGAAACATTGACTGTTCATGAACCAATTAAGTGTCTTGGGCAAGTGCATAAACAAGCGTGGGCCATTTTATCTTAAGTCCAGCATCACTCTGAGGAATTAAAGGAAAATGCCATCCCCCGTTTAGCCTTTCTCTTTCTCAGCAATCTACTAGCACATCTCAGGAAAACTACTGCACCTAGCCCTTCGTTTTCATTAAGGAAACACATGCAGGGTGAACAGCAACTCTCTGATGAGAGACAGGGCAGAGCAGGGACAGCAGGTAAAGGTGAGCAGAAGAGTGGAGAGCACAGGAATCAGTCGGTTGAGCCCTCAGTTCGTATTCAGTTCTCAATCCCTCTACTCAGTGAGGCCTCAGGACACAGAAAGGACTTGAAAACATGAACTCTCTTACAGAGGGTGAAAAGTATAATCTACAGGTGGGGAAGACAGGCCATGAAAGAAACCTGTCATTAGAATGGTATTTCCAATGGGCATATCACCAGTGTGAATGACCAAGTTCTATAAGAAATGGGAGTGGTCCCATTTCTTATGAGACAGGCACTATTCTCTTTGCTAGAACATAGGTCCTTAAGAACCAAGTCTGGCAAAATACCAGAATGTGCAAGCTAAAGACAGCATTCCTTTACCCCCAAGAAGAGATTCTTAGAATTTTTATAGGGGTTGCGAAGCTTTTGTAGTGCACAAAGTACAGTGCTCTTTTGCCTAGATCAGAAATGAGGTTGTATCAAGCTTAGACTTGAAAATACACAATAGAATCTCCTGTAAGTTACCCAAGTGGTCAGGGCAGAACAGCTAATTCCAAGTGGTCTACCCTTCAGAGTATACTTAAGGACATTAAAATAGATACCTAATAGACCCCTAACTTGCTTGGAGCCCAAAAGGAGAGAATATGAACCTTGCCCCAAATCAGGGCTAGATTTAACAGCAGCTAAGAATTACTGAGTGCCTCTTACAGACCATGCCCTATTCTAAGCACTTTACATACTTATTAATTCACTTAATACAGAAGCCTATGAGGAAATACCATTATTACATCCACTTAACTAACTGAATGAACTAAAGGACAAGGAGGTTGAATAGTTTGCTGAAGGTCATACAGCTCTGAATGAGTAGAGATGAGATTCAAACCCAAGGATTACAAGCTTTTACTCCTAACCATTACATTATTCTGAAGAGAACAATTTCTCTGTTTTTACAGGTTCTATTTAAAATTCGTAGAATCTTTATCTTCTCCAAGGATATCTATTAAGAGGTGAACCCAGCACTTGGCTTGATGTCTTAGCACAATGCTTGGCACTTAGTAAATAATGTGCTAAGGAAACTTTACACAGCAATTTGTTCATGCTTTTTACCTTTAAGTGAGACAGTTCATTTTTAAATGAGAAAGTACTGCATGCCTACCTGCAAAAATAACTTTTCTACACCTCTAATTTACCATCTATGACCACACCCAAGTTTGAAACAGTACTTTTTCAACAATAGAGCATCCAACAAGGACATCCAACAGCATCCAAATTATTATCTATAAGTATTCTAAGGAATTTAGAATGTAAGGATGTAAAAAAATATTTTCTTAGCGCCTAGCACAGTTCTATGTACTTCAGCTTAGAGTATCACTTTTTATTACATGTACAGTTGCCTTCACATGGAAAATGAGGGTGATTAAAGTCCCTCTGATGACCAACAGATTCATGATATGAACTCTGTGAACAGACTTAGAGCACAGTAAGTGTAAAGCAGTGTCAGCTCTTTTTTGAGTTCTCTACAATTGTCTCACAAGGATTTAAAATTAACCTATCTAAAACTGAAATCATCCCATTCCCCAAGATTAGTCGCCATTCTGTCTCCTGTCTTCCCAACTCAAGAACATCCTCCTCCTCATCATCTACTTTATATCGGAAACCTGAGTATAGGGATAGTTTCTAATTCTCCCTTTCTTGCATTACTCAGTCAATCAACAAATCTCAGAGCACCTATTTCAAAAATATAGCTTGACTCTATTCACTGTCTCAGGCACCATTATCTCTTGTCGGCACTTGCTGAAATAGCTTACAGTGCTCTCTCCACTTTAATGCTGGACTACCTTCTACCTTTCTCTTCATAGCAGCCAGAGTAATTTTTACTCATGAAGTAGACGGAAGTTGGTCAGTGATGTGTCTTTTTCAAAGGTTTCAATCTGGAAAGGATGTGCAAATTGCAAAAAAACAACAGCAATAACAACAACAAAACACATTCACCTTTGGTGAACATCATAGTAAAAAACTGTGGGCCATTGAAGTAGCTCTTAGAAGCCTGCTGTCTTTCAAGACACTGTATCAACCCAGCTACCTCCAGCAGGGGATGATGGGTAAATGTAACACACTTCTGAGAGACATTTTCAACACTAATTACTTCAACCTGTGTCTGTCATAGTTAACACTGCATTAATAAAGGCAAATGAGTTGACAGGTGATTGCAAAACAAAAGACTATGTTAATATAATATGCATCAAGATATTTTACTTAAGTCAACACATTACCATGCCCCAAGCCCATTAACTATGTGTAAATTGAAAAAAACAACAATAACAACAACCCTTCAGGGACTCCAAGAAGGAAATAACAGTAAACATTGCATTTTTAAACCTCTTTATAAATGCTTTCTAAATGAATAATACTGACATAACATTTTTAAGAAATTATGAATAAAGCAAAATAAATTTTCACCTGTTAGTGTAAATTCTTGTTATGACTAGTACTTTCCATTGAAAGCATTGAAACAAAAAATAAACAAAGAAAATGAAAATAAGTCCCTAAATTATTCCACCCCCACCCCATTCATGGGCAGCAGAGTGGTTAAAACCAAATCCTACCATTATAAGCTACTTCCTGTTTGACCTTAGGCTAAACTTTCAAATCTTCTAATGTTTGAGGTCTTTATCTATAAAGTGAGGATGAAAAATCATTATTTCTACTTCATTAGGTTACTAAGTGAATTAATTAGTTAATATTTGTAAAGTGCTTAGAACATTGCCTAGCACATAGTAAAAGATGTTAGCTTTTTATTTTTATTCCTCTGGTCTTTGTTTTTCTTTTTTTCTTTTTTAATGTGTCAGCGCTTCTGTGCTAGAGGTGATTAATTCTATAATTCTATAGGTATTTATTTACTTTTTCAATTTTCAAATACTATATTAAATACAAAATTGATGATTTAGTCCTAAATAATCTTCGCAATCTTTCTCTTTTGGACACCTTTATATTGAGCCCTTGAAGAACTGTTTTAATGACATATATTGGATCATGCACACCTTCCTCAAAACTTTAAAGTGGATTTAGAATAACATTCAAAGTTATAACATCCCCACCATGTTTCTTTGTCACCACGGTGTTTATTCCTGTGAAGGACTCAGATTTGGTGAGAGTCTGAGCCTCTTACTTTGTCCCACCCTTGAGAAGGTGGTGAGACATATCTATCTGGCAAGTGTGGGAAAGACAAATTGTCATGCTCTGGTCCTCTCCTGCCCTGTTCCTCTGAGGTTGGCTAGCCTTAGTTAATTTCTTCTTATGAACATGTTGGTAGTATCTGTTGCTTTGGGTTTGGGTGTGGGGCCATTTAACTCTCAAACGAAGCAGATGTTTGGCTTCCATATGTACACAAGGATTTTCTCACTTTGTCCAGATTCAGACAGAGATGAGGTGCTATGTATGGAGTAGCCCTGTGGAGACCCCAAAAAAGCTGTTCACATGACTTTAAAATACATCTTGCAGCTGACCTTCCTCTAACTGTTTTATGCTCCTTCTTGACTTATGTTATAGCCACTATGACCTTTTCTTCTCTTTCACCTTCTCTCTCCCTCCTCCTCCTCCTTCTTCCAATTCTGTGAAAGTATCAAGGCTTTTTTTTTTCCATTTCCAGCTTCTGCACCTGCTGTTCCTCTGTCTTCCCATTCTTTACTTACCTTTTTATTCTTTAGATTTCCTTATAAATATCAAGCCTTCAGAGAAACTTTCTAAGTGAGCCACCTGCTATTCTCTTGCATAGCATCTCATTTTTCTATCACTCATTTTTGGAACCATTGTTGGATGTCGGTCTCCATCACCAGATTATAAGCTCGGTGAAAGCAAAGATGCTATTGGTTCACCTGACCACTGACTCTTCCTCATCATGCGCAGTGCTTGACAAAAAAAGTCAATGTATACTTATTAAATCTGTAAGTAACTTCTAACTTAGTTGAACAAAACAGCCAGGAGTTCACCATGTACAGTGTGTGAAGAAGGCACTCCGCAAAGTTAGGTGTGTGCGTTTGCCCTCTGGGAGATTTTTCCAACATAGCCAGTAGCAGTCTGGCTTGAAACTATCAGATAGCCATCTTCTACTTCCACTAGTTTTGTGGATCTCCATGCTGCATTTTACAAATGACAACTAGCAAAGAGAATATCAGTAAGAACCACTTATTTAAAAAGGGGGGCAATTTAACCTAAAAAATATCTCAAAAGGAAACTTCTATGACAGGTTTTATAAACACATGTAAATCACACACAGTACATAGGAAAACATTCATGTCATTATATTAATTTGTTCTGTGTATCTTGTTTTTCAAATAATACAGAAAGATTCTGGGAGTCAAAAGTCCTAACTTCAGCTCCTCATTCTTTAAAATCCCTAGTAATAGTTGGAAATTTTATAGGTATTCCATAAATACATGCTGAATTAACTAATGTTACATTGTATATAATATTATCTTAGACACTAGATATAACATAAAGTAAAATACATATGTTCTACTACTTGCGAACTCTAATGTGAAAGAGTACAGAGGCTAACTTCAAGGAAAATATCCAATCACCATTAAAATAGAAAAATGAAAGATGCCTCAGAAAACAACTAGCATCCCAGAGAGTCACTCAATGGTGTAGAGACATCTCATTTCTCATAATCTGGAGGTCATTTTTTTTCTTTAAACAATAAGAATACAACAGTGTTCATGATCTCAATGGGTAATAATTACTGTTATGAAATCATGCTCTTATGCTGTGGACGCCCTACATTGGGGATTGAGAAGTGTAGCAAGGAACCATAGAAACATGATTCTTTTCTTCCTAAGTGAGGAAGAAACTTTATATACAATTGAAATAATTACTAGCAATTCAATTCTCAAGTTATTGTGACATATTTTAGTAAATGAGCACTAATTATTTTCTCTCTAATCCTTGTAATCATTAGTAATCAGGAAAAGGTAGTCCTTTTTTGAAAATTAAATTATATTAACCTTATAAATTATATTCTACAAAGAATAATTAAGGAATTTTGTATTGCTACATAAATACATTAGCCAGACTTTTTCACTGGCATGTTTCTTGGATGAATAGATACATGGATAGATATATGAATGCACAGGTGGATGCATACATATACAAACATATAAGCATCTAAGAATATTCTCATCTGCATGTAAGAAAACTGAAGTCATTTGTCTTTCTTTGACTCAACCTTATAATTTCAGCTCATTTTAACAATCACTCATCTCCTATTGTCCCAGGCATCATGCCCCATGAGACACAAATATGATTAAGATTTATGTGAGATCCAGCGGCTCAAATGCTAGCATAACAGAGTGGTCATATTTACGAAGACTAAGCTTACGGCTTGATTTTGAAATCTATGGATTTTTCACAGACAAACAAATGTGAACCATTTTCAGTAAAATGTTACTGTTATTAAAGGATGCAAGCAGGGTTCCAAGCTGCCTATAGAATGTTAGAAACTCGTCTGCTTCTATTTATGTTTGCTGTTCCCTGAGGTGCCCTCCTGGGTACAGGTCCAATCAAGAGGCGCAAAAACATTGCCTAAATAAAAACATCTTTATTAACTTCCTGAAGAACCTGCTATGGGGTCAGCCCTGATCAGCACTTAATTTTAATATGTTATCATGAGGTACTATTGATTAATTTTATAAATGATTAATAAAAGTACCTAATTGAGTGGTACTCTGCTGTCTCCACCATCACAGGTCATTGTTTTCACTGATCCCAGATCAATGGTTCCTTTGATTAAACAGTCAGCTCTGTATTTCTGCATTGCTGTAATTCTTCACTTAGCAAGCTCTTCTGTGGCTTGAATATAATCATTTGGATTTGGAGGTTTTATTTTTGCATTTTTTTGAATGCAAATAGTTGACTACTCAGAATTGACTTTTACTTCCCTCCATAGAATGCAAAGCCCAGTTTTGGGGATGTGGCAAAGATGCCAGCTATACTACCACATGTTTGTTCCATCTGCCCTGCAAGTGCTCATGTGACAGTGCTCTGACCAATAAGAATAGAAGTGTGCTTAGAATGTCTATAAAAGTTGTGCTGTCCTTTTACAGGCTTTGTATTTCCTTCATATTGCTTTTGTCCCTTTCTCCTGTCTAGCATATAGAAAGAACGGTATATTGCAGAAGCTATCTCAGGATTGTGAAGATGAAAAATAAAGAAGCTGGGACAGAATGAAGACTGGTTCATAGCCCCAAGTCACTGACCCTTACTCTAGACAAATGGTTTAGGTTCGGGCCATAATAATCACCTTGAAAAGAGAAGAGAAGCGATGATGAAAAACTGTACAAAGGATACAAAACACACTTTTAACGTTTAGAACTCCAGAGTCTACAGCTCACCCAGGGATGGGACACAGAGCATCAAGAGTATTTATTTGTTAGTACAAAGCAGTGGTTGAAGCACACTTCCTCATGGTAAGATTAGTTCAGGAACCGGAAGTGTACATTATAGCCGAGAGAACTCAGCTTCGAGAGAGGAGAGTAACTCATCTGATTAGATGAAAGCCAGAACTAATGGAATGTCCTATACAACTTTATAGAAATCAATCTTCTTAGTCTTTTCATCTTCCATTTTTTTCTCAGAAATGTTTATTACAATGAAATACTCTCATATCTCTTTCCAGCCTTGTTAACACTTTTTAATGTCACCCTGGGCAGTAGTAAATCCTTAGATTGTTTTGCAGGGATGCTAAGTGGAAAGAGTTGGGAACAGTCGTCCAGAGACGCACTATCAGCATTACGGTCTCTGATGCATGATCCCAGGTGTTATGAGATAAAAGACATGCGTTTTATTGCTTTGTGACTCTGAGAAGAACTGGTCTTTCTAAACATTAAATGCATTGTGGCATGTCCTGGGAACTTTGATCATGTTCAGTGAGCAGAGATGATGGAGCTTTTGTTCAACCTAATCAGTTACAATTCACAGTTGGCAGGAAACTTCGAAGTCTTGTCTTACAGTTGTCATTCCACTGTGGAATAATTAATAGCTAGCATATATTGATCACTTACTAGGTAGCAGGCATTGTGAACTCTCTATAGATCAGCTCATTTAATCCTCCTAATTTGAATGCGAGGTATCACTACCATCTTCAGTTTTCAGACAAACAGAATCTTATGTGGCAAAGGGCAAGTTGCTTAACCTCTCTGAGAATCAGTTTGGATAATCTCAAAGAATATTCTGGAGCCAGCATTTTTTTCACTGTGTTTTTTTTTAGTAGAAAAAAAATTGCTGGCGAATGCATAACGTACCCCTGGGGCTTTGAAGTCATACAGTCTTCTGTGACTGTCTGAGCCCTACACAAATCTGAAATTAAGAGTAAGTAGCTGTCACAAACATGACTGAACTGATCTTTAAAATATTTTAGTTACAACTCAGTTTTGGTGAGCAACTATTTTAAAAAATTTTATTCTTTAATATTTGTCTTTTCATGTTTGTGACATATAACTATCTAGGGTTAGGTAACTATTGTCTAAATAAATATAGAATAACATCACAATAATATTTTAAGACATCAGCAATAATTTTGTTGACAATTTGGTAAAATAATTGTTAATATTATAATAAACTAAACATAGGTGAGGGAGTACATGGACCACGAAATCTCTCATCTCTGTAAATGTCTTAAAAGTTGCACAGGATTCATTGTGAAGGCTAATTCTAGATCACTGAATAGAGGAGTCTCGAAAGCATCTAAGGTAATTAAAACATCACAATAAAATGAGTAGATTAATTAATCTGTTCATTTATTAAATATTTATTCATAATTTTTAAGGACCAGGCTAAACAAGACAGACACCCAGGCTCCACTTCCTTGGCATTGTATATCAGCCGACAGTTGTATCAACTTGCTGATGAGCTAATTTAGCACTCTGCCTGGTTTTTTTTTTTTTTTTTTTTTTTTTTTTTTTTTTTTTCATTTTTTGAGGG